>JBBPJQ010000218.1:0-34885 GCA_038088795.1 Boletus rex-veris
ATATAGTTGTCCTCGTTGAGCGGAAAGAGCAGTTCCTTGGTTTTCACAGACTTCTCCTGTTTCTTGGCAGTGCTCTTGCCTTTGGATGACTGTTTGAGCACAGAGTAGACAGTGAGGGCGACAGTGAACGCATTCTGCTTCTCAGTTGACTTGTCCGACATGCCAGTTGAAGTTGAAAGCAACGTGTAAGCTAGTGCTACGCATACTACTAATGCTTACTCAGCCCACTCAACTGCACCCGGGGTCCTTTCCTGGCTGTCTCCGAGGCACGACTTTTCAAAAATTCCTTTCCATGAAGATATGAAAAGCGCTGTAAAGGCAATGACCATTGAGGGAGAGCCTAACCCTCGCAAAAGCAAATGTCTCGCTGAAAAATGGGAAACCCATATGTTGGAGGCACAAGAAATGGCCTCAGCCACAGAAAAGAATACTGAGGACACCCCTCGCACTAATGTGGAGGAGGATCCAACAGTTTTCGAATCCACCGGGACATCAAGAGAATCTCTCGTACAATACAGGGATCAACCCGGATTCCTCAATGCAATTCACAAAGGATACAAAAGCGAGCCAATACTCGCAAAGGTATTGGCCCAACCGAGCCATTTCCCTCAATTCATGGAGAGGAACGGTCTCCTATACCGACAAATCGAGGAAACAAAGAAGTGTTATGTCTTTCTCACACTATGTACAAAGGCAATAATATAATCGCCATAATAATAGACCAGACCAAGCTCATGGGACTATTGGGCACTTTGGTGCCCAGAGGACTGCGGATTATATCTGCAGAGAATATTGGTGGCCAAAGCTTGGCCGTGAAGTGGACAAATTCTGTTGAACTTGTCCAATGTGCCAGGCCACCAAAACCCCAAATCAATTACCCCAAGGGCTACTTCATAGCCTACCAATCCCCAGACAACCATGGGGATCGATCACCATGGATTTTGTGGGACCGTTCCCATCAAGTGAAGGGTACGACTATTTATGGGTCATACTATGTCACTTGACATCTATGGTACATCTAGTACCTGTTAGAACAACGATCAAGGCATCTGAACTTGCCCAGAAGTTCATCCAAGAAGTTATATGACTTTATGGACTATCCGAGACTATTGTCTCTGATCAGGATGCGAAATTCACATCGAAATTCTGGCGTAAATTACACTGTATGCTAGAAGCAAAGCTCCTGATGTCTACTGCGTTTCATCTGCAAACTGATGATGCCTCAGAGAGGGCAATCAGGAATATAGTACAAATACTAAGGGCAACAGTACAACCCGATCAGAAGGATTGGACAGCAAAACTGCTGATGACAGAATTCACATTTAATTTCAGTATAAGTAGCTCTACAGGTTTTACACCCTTTGAACTCAATCACGGGTACATGCCCATACTAACACAGCGTATAAGGGAGGGAAAACCCTCGACTGTGCCAGGCATTAAATTGTTCGTACAACAGGCGATTCAAAACCTGGAGATGGCACATAACACCATCATCAAGAGCAGAGTGGTTCAGACATACCACGCAAATAAGAAATGGAAAGGAGGGAGAACCCTACAGGTTGGAGACCTCGTGTATCTCGCGACAACAAACTTGACTATGCTGAAAGGATGAGCAAGAAAACTTGTCCCTAAATACATTGGACCAATGAAGGTTCTGAAGAGCAATAGTGTCAACGACACTTACACTCTAGAACTCCTGGAGGAGTTGCAAAGAAGGCATATACACCCGACATTTCACATCGGGTTGTTATGCCAGTACGAAAGGAATGATGATGTACTATTCCCTAAATGAGACGCTCATGCGTTCTATGATGTCAGACAATCCGACGAGGACGAATGGTTCATAGATGAGATCATTGCTCATTGATGGACTGGGAACAAAATTGAGTTCTTCGTCAAATGGAATCTGGAAGATTCCACATGGGAGCAAAGCTCCAATTGTGAGGAGTTAGAGGCCCTAGACAGGTACCTCGAACTCCAGGGAGTGTCGGGTGTACGCCAACTATCCCATAGGACAGAACGAACACCCAGGTGCACTAAAACCCACCACTAGTGGTGGGACCAAGATGCGCCTCGAACAGAAAATAGAAATAAACAATAACAAACAAGTAAAAAGAAAGCATTTAGTATTATGTAACAATAGTTTACAGATTAGTCTTGTCAATTATTTCCTATTTTATGTCTTTTTCCTTTTTCAATTACTAATCTACTTAAATTACACGAGGTCCAAGCACCTCTCTCTCTTCCTCATACCACAACCATCCCGTTGCACCAGCAATATGTCACAATGTGACCACTCACCCATAATGCATTCCCCAATGCCATACTCTTCTCCCTCTCGCTCCCCGTCTTGTGGCAGGTCACTGTCACAAGACAAAGCACGAGTTCATGACGCGTTGCTTACTGGTCAAACAACCAGCAGTGGCAAACATTGAAGGGATCACTCCCCGTCCGAACGGCGCCACAAACGCCATTGTCGAGAATCACCCAGAAGGTGGATTGACCATCCCTTCCTTCCTCTCGTGCGACACGAGAATCATTGCATGACATGCAATGATTACTCTCAACACGTTGGAATTGGCGCTGCCATGAGCGGAAATGGCTTCAGGAGCGCGGTGGACAGTCTAGTCAACCATGCCGCACTCTTCTGTGGGAGAGAAGCTCCCAAAGACCTATACGCTCAGGTGGACTGCCTCTGCCACCAACATGATGACCTTGCACATGACTTAGCAGTCGCACGCGAGGAAATCACACGTCTCACACAGGGGATTACCCCCCAAGTTACTCAGACTTAAACAGGGATGCCCATGATCAAGGGACAGCCCCAGAATAAACCTTCTCATGTCGCCCCATCATCATCTTCTCTCATGGAGAGGGTGCAGGCAGAGCCTGCTGCTCCTGTTCCTTCCTCCTCTTCATCTGCTCTTCCTCCCACCACCACCACTTTCTCATGCAAGGGGAAGGAACACCAACTTTCCCCTGTGCCAAACTGCACTGTTGCCCTGTATGAGGACATCCAAATGGACGATCTGGTCCAGGGGCCAGACCCCTTCAACCTCGTCCAGGGAACTTTATTCCCCGATTTCACAGGGCAAGAGCCCCTTCACAATGTCCTCATACTGGGAGACACCTGCAATGCAAAAAATGTTCGCACTCTCTTTGCTCGAATGAGCAACTACGTTTACACGTACCAGGGGGAGGCAATAACGTGTGCCCTCAACAATTATAATGTTGGGCAACCTCCCCCAACACCGACCAGGCGATTACCCAATGTTGCCATCCATTTTGATGCAGGGATCATGGGTCCCGTCCGCCTTTACAATTCCACGGAGGAAATCCATGCTATCTTCAAGGCTGCATACCTCGAGGAGGAGGGTAGATCACCCTTATATCGTCAGGCTTCCGACCTGGTCACATTCATCCACTTGTGGAGGAAGCACAAGTCCCTCAAGGTTAGCCACCTCATGAAAGTTGCAATGCAATGATGGAGGCCACCCATATGGGCCTCCAAAAAATCAAAGAAAAAGAAGGAGCACCTTCATGACGAGAAAAGGCGGGCCGGCACAGCCGAAACAACAGCTCCTCCCCCACCAATCGCTGTACAAGCATTGCAAGAACGCATCAGCTCCCAATCAATTCAGTCACCCTCGGGTGACTTCAACTCCACTCCGGGGAATGATCCCCCAACTCACCTTATTGCGCAACCTGTCGAACAACCCGGCCACTCTCAGCCCGAGGAATCTTCCTCCTGTTCCCGAGGACCTATCGTCCTCAACTTGAAGGGACAAACCCTCCCTCGAGGAGCACCTTTGTTCAACACTCCAGTCAACAACTGGGTGATGTTCATTGAAAGGTGCCAACTGGCTTGTCCTTTGAATGGACGCAGAGGACTCCACAAGATGTTTCCAGGAACGGTTGGGTGCAATATCTACTCCGATGATGAGGACTCACACCTCAACCCCCCTGCACAACAACAAGTGCGGGGATTCCTTATAATGGAGTGCCTTGCTCCCATCCCATGAAACAATTTTGATCAGATGGTATGGGTGTGAAATCTCGTACACCTCCTCATGGTACTGGGACGGTATCAATCCCTTCTCGAGTGGGCTACAGTAAACCCACTAAATAATGGCCCAGTGGCCTGGATTGGCCAATTTGGCAATCAGGCCACGATGACCAACATCGCAGCGTACATTGCTGCTAACGGCGTCAGTGTATATGATGCTGACAATGCAGTCTTGTGGGCCCAAACTGCTGCTCGGGAAATGGTCATCTGCATCGAGGACTCTGGAGGTTTCAGCAACCCCTCCACAAACGCCATTTACGAGTCCATTAGGTGGGAGCTCAGGATCGCATGCCCCAACGAGTCATTAAACCATACAAAGGAATGGTACGAGCGTGAGGCCATGTTGCTGGGTCAACCAGTGGGGGAAATGTCCCCAGTTGTCGTGAACTCGGAGGCTCAACTAGAGCTCGAGATCTTCCAACGATTCGGCAAAGCTGCGCTTGCCTATGGTCTCACCCCCGTGCCTACTGGAGGGGATTATGGTGGCGAGAGCATTACGCTCAAAGAGGATGGTGAACTCCCTGAGGGTCCAGCGCCAATGTGAGGTGGCAAGGCGGGAGATGTACCCTCCATATTTTCTTACTCGTGATTTACTTGTATCTTTCTTTACCTTCTCCTTTCTGTGGGCATAACCCCACCCATCACATTAATTAATCATGGGGCATAACCCCCAAAGTTTCTTGTTTCAATAGTGTAATCTAAGTTCTTTCGATCTGTTGTCATTTCGAAACTGGGAGGGTGTTAGGGGCATATAGCCCCGAATTAGTATAAGTATCTAAGCATGGCACATGTGATATGGATTATCACATGCACCCATAAAAGTAGTATAAATAGGAGGGCTGTCTTGACGATGGCCCTCATCTATCTTACATCTACTCTACGTATCATTGATGAATCCATACGGTTCACTTCATCTTGTGTGATCTTGAGTAAGTAAGGTATATGACCCTTACACATTGCCCGGTCCATTGCTGCATCATGGAGTCAGTCATGTTAACGGAAACAGGGGGTCCATTGCATTTTATATGCAGCAGAGTGTACATGAACACGTGGACATTGTCCGATGTAATTTTATGCATGTTTCACAGGTACCTACAGATTGCTAGATATTGTTGTGCCATGCCATGTACTAAGATGCCAGTGTATTATATCAAATCTGTAACCTACTCAAAGTCTCGAAAATCACCCAGAACTCCCTCATTGTTCTATTTGCAGTCTTCAGTTCCATCTTAGTCTGGCTTAGTTCAGCCAGTAATGCCTTCCACTCGGTGAGCAATTCAGCCCTCCTTGCTCCTTGAATGGCCGATAGCCCACTTGATGGCCATAATCCCTGGTCTTATCAGCTTTGGGGTTACTATTAGCGACTCCACTACTCACTCGAAAGAAGGTTGTTGCTTCGGTAACAACTAATTCGGTGTGTCTGGATGTATGATAATTGGGGACTGGAGTATGCCACCAAGTGTCTGGCAACCCGAATGGCTGAGCGTCCGAGATGGGCTCCCACTCTGAGGCAATTTCCTTTGCTATTGTGCTATTGTCATGGCATTCCAGTCGGTGTCTGGCATCTCTCGCAGAGCCAGATAAAGAAGTCGCGTGTCCTTGATGTTTCTCAGTATGCTGGACAGGCAGGGAGGGGGACGTGGCTGAACTGCCTTGTCAGCAGCTAGGATGCCCACAAAATATAGATATGAATCCTGCGAATGACATACAAATGAGCACACTGCAAATTGGAGAAATAAGTTATATCATATCACGTCAAAGGGCAGGTTTGTGAACCATCCCTCAGGCCAGGAGTCAGGAGCGGTATCTTGAAGGTGTCGGGCAGTGGCTTCCAAGCAGACCCCAGTGTAGTACAGGGCCATGTGCATGGCCAGTTGGTTATGTTTAATAGATTGAGAAGCTCGGGCTTGCATGATGGTGTTGAATGAGATGTGGTGTCACTTATAGGACAACATTTTCTCACATGTCGGCTGCATTTGACATTACTTAAGCAATCCATTCTGTCATGTAGAACTTTGGCATTGCGGCTACATAGGGTATACATGGTTCTAGAACGGACTAGATATGTTCCTTGTGGCTCTTGCAGGGTGGTGGCTCTCCAAGGATATCTGACACTGATCCCGAAGCTGGCCATACATAGCACTTTGTCTGGCAGCATAGGATGCTGCACCATGTTGCCCTTTAGTCTGGCTGTCCACAGCCAGATGGGTCCAGTCTTCTGCATGTTTATTGAAAAAATTGATGGTCCACTGAAATTCGGCCTTTAAGATCTCCACCTCCTCTCTCCATCGGTCCTTGGTGGCCTTAGCCCGTAGCCAATGTACCCGATAAACTAGATTGTGATTTCGGCTGCGGCTCTAGCATCAGACAGAACTTATGTGACATACATTCAAACATCCAATCACTTCCCTCAGTGTCTTTGGGTATATCCATGGACCAAAACCAGGCTAATTTATCATTCCGATGTCCTCGGGCATTCGGCATGGCAGCTGCAGTGCTGACCTTTAGATCCTCCACTCTCAAAGGCTGATATCTACTCAGCATTGCATTGTCAGCACCGAGGTGTGACATTGCCTGTCAGCATGCTTGGTAAATGGCTGCATGCCTATTCAATATGGCATCCACGCCATGAACCTTGTCCCAGGCACGAGTTGTCTGAGCATGACTTGAAGTGAGCCAAACATTAGTCCTGAACAAGACGGCCTTATTTGCTAGAGATAGCCGTATTTCATGAAGGGCATTATTGGCTTGACTGGCATGCAATCTTATCTCCTGGTCCCAAAGCCGGTCAAGTCCGAGCCTCTTACATCTTGTTAAACCCAGACTTGAAGGTATTGGTATTCTTGCTTGATCTGGGCGTTGGCTCCCTATATCTTCCAATATCTCCTCGGCTATGGAATTGTCCTCAGCATCTGATTCGCCCAAAGAGGATTCATTGGAAGGATCGTGACCAAGATATACAGATGCCTCTGAGACAAAGGCTAAGATATCTGAACTCAAATGATCCACCCTGCGCGCCAATGCTAGCCGTTGGACGTCAGTGGGCCGCTGACCTATTTTACGCATTTCTTGCCCGAGCCTGATCTGAGCTTCTTGTATTTTGAGCCCCCTTGCCAACCATGTAGCCGTTCGGCCTTGGGTCCGATCACATGCCGGCATCGACCAAAGGAGTTCTAGTTCTACTGCATGGATTGTTGGTGCTATTATGAGGTCAGGACAATGTTAGGAGAGGTGGGGCTTCCAGCCCACCTTTCTCCAACTGAACATCAAAGATATCCATTGCCGATGGATCAGTGATTCTTGTTTCCTGTGCCACATGCTCTTCTGATTCCCACATCTTTTGCTGCTCAGGGGATACTGTGGAGTCTAGATCGGTAAAGGCCGTCACTGCTGTTGCTGCAGATCAGTTGGCCTTACGAAGCTTCCTTGCTAAGCTCTGACTTATCCGAATCATTTTCATGAAATTGGAATCATTCATCTGGAAGTCAAGGAGCTCTTGGCGATGGGGAGTTGACATGCCATGGGCCGAGGGTGAGACAATATTTAAAACCAACCAGAGGGTCTCTATGATCTCTCCATCCACCCAGCCGGCTCCTAGAATGAAGAGAGGGGCATGCCGAGAGAAGCACTCGGCCCAATGTCCATGAACATGCCATATCCCAATGCCAGGCACAATTTTGATATCTTGTGGTATGTCTATAAATTTGCTGTTCTTGACACACAATCGGAGCTTTTTCATATAGGCGCAGTTGATATCATAGAAGTGGATGATCCAGGTTATGTTGCTCATATTGTATTGGATGGCATTTGCAAAGGAGTAATCCATGTTTACCTGGCTGTCCAAATGTTATTGTTATTCCAACTGTCCAGATCATGAAGGCTCCCTACCACTCTCCCTTTTGGAAGTCAACAACAGAATGGGGGACGAAACAGCCATGCCGGGCACAAGCCATACTGCTGATTCCCATTGATTCAAGCTTTCCTCAGCTTGTATTAGCCTGATTGACAGCCCGATGATTGTTGCAAGTTGATCTCTGTAAGTGCATGAACCATGGCAGATCGAATGTTATTTGCACATCATACTTACCTCATGGGTGTGATGGGTTCCCTTCAGGTATGCCTGGTATTCTGACCAAGTCACCATATACCCATGGCCATCCATGAGCCATATCTGGTTGTCCAGGCATTTCTCATGCATGTGCTTGGCCTTGAAATTTCCATCCATAATAAATGTCCGACTATATTTCAGTCTGAAGATATCATAGTGAGATGCCGAGACACGCCGATAACCGACTGACCATCGGCTGATGTGCTTACTCTGATAGCTCATTCTGAGAAGGATTACAATTTACCCCTGGCTGAGGGCATGCTGGACAGAAGAGGGCCAGCTCGCCTTTCTGTGGAGTGCAGGATCTATGTCCAAAGCCATTTCATTTTAGGAGCTTAAGGAGTCGCCACTTCTGCGCTACCCTTAGCAATTCTCGGTACCGATCCTTTGCCATAATTATGGACTGGGCATGCAGTGAGTGATTCTGACTTACTGGAACTAAGTGGGGGAACACATTTGAAGTGATCCGTCACAGCTTGCTGAAGTAGTTGGATCCGGAGGTACCACATCTGAGGTTGTTCCGTATGAAATCATCCAGCACATGAAAGGTGAATGCTGTGCTCGGCCTTTGCAGAGTTGCTGGAAACAGCCTCCCCCGAAGCAGTTGTTGATGGACCGGTAGAGATCCAGGGCAATGGCAATAATTGACAGTAATGAAATGAACTCCAGTGACATCCACAATAGTGAGATAGTCAGAGTGTGAAGGGGGCTGAAGATGAGGAGGGATACATTCTTGATCCTCATTGATCCACTCCTGATCATCCATCGGCCGGGGGCCAGCTCAGTCATGTATACCCATTTGCACCAGGCAAGAATTCCCTCCATGCCCGAGATGCAGCTCCATACCGGCCTTTCTGTGTCATCAGACAATCTATCATGGGGAAGCACTGATGTACCCACAAGATTCAAGGAAGAATCCTCGAAGAAGGATCCAGTCCATTGTTGGACCCTATGAAATGGATTCCTTCTATGTTGCTCCCAAATGCAAGGGGTGCAAAACAAGGGTTGGTTGAAGCAGTCTGAACATCTGTAAACACCATCCCTGTGACACAAGACACACTGCCTTAGGGATGGGAGGTGCTTCCATGTCTAGTATGATTTCAAGGAATGTATCCTTCTCATGTAACTATTCTTGTACATAATCATTGGATGTCTAACCACATAAATTAGACTCAGTTGTTGGTGTATGAAGATGAGCTCAAAACCTTTTTGAGGGAAAAGTGTAGAGGCCTAATGTCCTCATCCTCAAATGCTATGTTGATATTGTCCCAATCTGAATATACTGGATTGGAGATGGGCTGAGATAACTGAGAGATGGATCCACTTGGTTTGATCGGGGATGATTGCAAGGAAGCGGCAGTCTTGGTAGGTGATGAATGCACGGATTCACCCTCAGTGATTGGACTGCTCTGAGGTTTTGCTCTGACCAGTTTGGACCTTGGACCTCTAGTTGTCTGTTTAGTTACACAAGTCACATGGGTTACTTTGCCAGGATTGATTCTTCTCTTTGTCATATTTTTTAGTATGTTGTAGGGCGGAAAGTAAGCAATATTATCCTCATGTAGCACAGGCTCTATTTCGCTGTGACCATGCATGTGATGCCCCAGAGTACAGTTATAAGCGGTAAGTCTGTCATAAGCATCAGATGGCACATTCCATCTGGAAGTGGTTAGCTGAGGCCTGGACCATTACAGCATGGCTTGGCTAACACGGTTCAAGATCTGAACTTCTTAATGGGTCATTGACTAGGTGGCGAGTAGTGGTCCATTGACTTGGATTTACTAACAAGGGCCCTTAGAGTAAAAATACGACCTCCTGCTTAGAGTTCTTCAGAAGCCTTTCACACAAAACCATATCCGACACTGAATCAGTCTACTATGCTGAAACTGAGTACCAGCAAACAGACTACCAAGGCACTGACGATGAGGAAGAAGATCCTCCAGGCAGAGAAGAAGCTGGGGAATTGCCAACTATAGCTGCTCAAACGTCTGAGGTACCAAATGATGTTAAAGGAGCAGACAAGACCGATCAAGCTTCAGATGGCCCCAGAAGTGGAGACGCACTGGGGATGGGTGATCCTTCTGATGAAGATGAGACCATCAACTCGAAATTGCCAGAGGAGGTTCTGGATATCCTTTGTGATTGTTGGGAAGGTTGGAAAGGGGCCGAGGGAGATTCTAGAAAAAAACAGTGGAGAGCGATAGTCCAGCGGCTGAGAGCCCTGCCAGCCCACAAGGCAATGGACAAGGTCGGTTGGCAATGGAGATTGAAGGTATGTGATTTTGGTTTTCACGGCTACACGAACATCTGACTTTGACAGACATGTTTATCCTGGATGCACAGCCATGGAAGAGTGAGGTGGGGACAAGGGATCAAGCTCGGCCGAAGGTGGACTGCTCAGACGGTCATTCGAGAGACACACAAGAAGGAGTTGACTGATATGATTGAAAACCAACATGGCGCACCAGTAGGGTCTGGTGAAATGTTAGGCATATACCAAAGGAATTTGAGTATGTTCATTGATGAGCTTCCCGAGGAGGAGCGGGAGAAGGCCAGGCAGACTGCTGAAGAATGGAACAAGCAAGCAGCAGCCCCAGAGGCTCAAGCTAAGTGAATATTTGTCCGTCCACAATTGAGACCCAAGGCCAATTTTCATCTCAGCTTTACCACAAAGAAGGCCGTAGACATAATGAAAAGCTTCACCGAAGCAATGTGGAAGCAGGGAGGGATCCGAATGGTTATATTGAGTGGATGGAAGGATGAAAAGGGAGAGATATTCTCCCAGATGTGTGTTTACACAACATTCGAGTGCCAATATCGGCTAATGGCCCACTACTAGACTTGACTTCAATGAGGAGATCAGCAATGGTCAGGCCTTCCAGGATCCCGAGCAATTTTAAGGTCCTTTTGATTGTTTTCTGAGTGCATCCTTCAATCCACCGATCCAGACCGAGGGAGGGCAGCAGGGAGAGGGTGGAGTCGCTGCCGAGACGAGCCAAGGGGGAGGCAAGGCAGGTTGAAGGAAGATGAAGATGAGGGACTGACAGGATCTGGTGAAGAGGGTCACTTCGGCCGATGGGGATATCTGTATTCTGGAGCTCGCCAATGCTACATGGAATGAGCTACAGGCCATGGCACGAGGATTCCTCACAGCTTACTACTGTATGTGGCTCGTTCATGCATCCTACATCATCAGTAAACTTTACATTACAGGAGAGGTTTGCTAGAACCCAAAGGCCTCAGCCCCTTTTGGCAAGCTACAGCAATTCCAGAGGCGGCTATTCTCATTCTCTCATCTCCCCAGTGGCTTCGTGTTTCCTGATGACCCCAGTCATTTCAAACGGGAGGAGGCATTTCAGTTCCTGGACTTCATTCGCAAAAGACAGGAGACCGATCCTGATGATATATTTGAATTCAAGTATTGGATCGATTGGAAAGGGAATTTGAGGAAGGTGGGAGAAGGGACAATGAGGGGAACAATGAGGCTCCGTTGATCCAGATCGACAGCCAAGAATGAGTCTGACGTGGACTCAGATCTCCAGGACCCAACACCATCAGAGACTACGTCAAGTAGCAAAGGGTCGTCTGAGCAGGAACAACTGAATGACAGATGCCTACTGGCAGACCAGTCTGGCCTCGAAGGCGACAATGAATCAGTGAGAATGGATGGGCAGGGGGTGCTGAGGCAGAGCAAGGATCACAACCACCAAATTCACAAGGATGGACTTACCCAAAACCATGGGCTGACAAAGAAGGGTAAGCAAAGGCAATGTACACCGGCACCGTGTCGGCCAAGTAAGCAGGAAGGATCAAATGACGAAGCATTACCGGCTGACCAATCTGGCCTCCAAGCTGACAGATTGAATGGGAAGCAGAGCAAGGGAAAGCAGAAGGAGAAGCAGAAGGAGATGGCAAGGCAGAGCAAGGATGATGCACAGGGGGTGGATGGACCAGCCCAGATCCATCGGCTGATCAACAAGGGTAAACAAAGGCAATGTACACCAGCACCGAGACAGATCCTCAGAACAGCAACTGAAGGTAGGGGATGGGAAATATCTGTATGCTGACTGCTGAACCTGACTTTGTCACAGGTGGTGCAAGCAAGGATGTGTCCCTCATTGAAGGTGGGCCAAATGGTGGGCCAACCATGGTGGGAAAGGACAGCCAATTTAAATCAGTGCCGGCACCGAATTTTAATTCAGGTACCCATTAGATATATTTATGTATCGTCCAATTGCTGAACATAATTAACAGGTGCCGAGCTGAGTGATGGGCCCAAGAGCAAGGATATGCAAGGTCAATCTGAACAGGTACCGAAGCGAGTAGTTAAAGGAGGAATACAAGGTGAATATCGGATATATGTAGAGAGCGTGTTAACATGATGAGCCTAATTGACTCCAGAGCCCAGCAATTCTATTCCATCCTCATCAATGGAGCTGGACGAGGTGCCTGTGATTTACAAAAAAGCTATGGACAACCCAACTGTGCACCGACCTCCTGTATATCGGGATGGCCCAGCTGGGCAAGCTAATCCTACCTGATCAATTCTCAAGTCAGCCATGAAGAGGTCGGCGGATGTACCTTTACTTGTACAGACCAAGCCAACCTGATTGATTCATCATCTTGCAGCGAAGAAATCGGCCAAGGTATCTCTACCTGCACAGCTTCAGGGGTCTCAGCTGACCGAGAGACCATTGCCACCAAAGCTGCCAATGCTGAATGATATCATTACCCAAAAGCATGGTGAGAGTGAGAATTCGCCTTTAATAGTTTGATCACTTGATTTATTTGAGCTCTTCCCAGAATGTCAGGAGAGCGTGAGTACTAATGCGGCCGAGCAAACACATGTCGATCGGCTGACAGATCCATCTGGGAAGATCGATCAATGCTTGCCTCCTGCCCAAGGATTGAACCAGGATGAGGTCGGCCACTCGCAAGCCAACACACACAGAGCGGCGAAGGTGGCCGATCATACAGGACCAGATCACAGAGTAGCAGCATCCTGTGGACAGGTATCTAGACAGCAGATCCATGACACTGACCAAGTATCGAACAAGGTACAAGACATGATGAATGTCAAACACACTAGGAGGACCAACGAAGACAGGCCGGCCGAGATGGACGTTCCAGAAAGTGGAACAATGCCAGATGCAAACACACTGAGAAGATTGGAGCGTGTTCGACGAGTCCCCATGCCTGTGGATGTTGATTATAAGATACCAGTTAAACAGATGAGTAAGAAACGCTGAGGGGCCGATGACAGTCACACTCCTAGCAAATGGCAATGGAATTGATGTGTTACTCTCGGTTGATGATCATTGTCAAAAGTCCATTGTATTTACAGATATAGGTGTGATATATGTACAGAGTATGTAATTACAAAGTTCGATTATGGAGATACAAGCGATGAAATGAGCAAACCAGAAGGATCTACATAACTACAACTTAAATGTCCATGTCAGCCCCATCAACACCCATTGTGTCCTCATCTGAATCCTGCCCATAAGTCTGCAAGGAGACCAGGCCAATAGCAACGGCCACTGTTTTGTCACATTCCATGGACCCGGATGGCTGAGTGTCCGTTCTGGAAGATAGCAACAAAGAGCTACCGTCGGGCTCTGCTGTGCCAAAGCATGGGCTGCCAAGAGGGGCGACATCTGGCAGGGGATTCTGAGGAATCGTCGGAGTCGCACTAGGGCCTGTCATAGTCAGTGTCAGGAAAGGGCTGGGCTGGGTCTGGCACATTACCAGCATTGTGCCAAATGTTTCAGGAGCTGGGGAGAGGAAGGGGCTCGGCCGAAGAGCAGCCATCGGTGTTGATGGCCCAGAGAACAGTGGGTGAGGGGATAAGAGGGACATGTGCCGACTTTGGGCACTGGCGATGGCGTGAGGGGTTGGCAAAGAGGAAGGAGGGGCGGGAGACGTGCGCTGTGGTGTCTGTAGGTGTGAGGGAACTCTGGAATCCCTGGGACCTCCAGAAAATGGATATCGCAAGCTCGAGATCGAGCTGCCTTCCCAACCTACCTGCGGCCAAACTTGCTGTAGGACATGGCCGAAGGTTTCAAGGGCCTGTTCCGTGGTCGCAAGATGGTCCTGCAGTGCCCTGACCACCTGATCATGCGCCACCTGTTGGTTGCGCAATTGCTGGCACATATCCTGGAGCTCATTGAATGCCGATCGGGTGACAACGTTGGTTGACTCGGATGCTGTATGTTCCTGACGGGACATCGAAGCTGTGCCGGATGTTGATCAGGCGATTGGTGTGGGGACAATGAGTGCAGATCCCTTCTATGACTGAATGACAACACCGTCAAACACTGAAAGCTAATTAGCCCTGTGTGCATCTAAAATTGAACAGTGACTAAGACTTACATTGTTTGCATGCACCCATTTGTTGCATGCATGTTACCACTGCTGTTGGACACGGCACATCGTCTGGCTTGAAGATCCTTCGAGGTGCACATTTGGTTCGCTTTGGGGGGGGAGGCAAGGTTGATTGGAGTTTTCCTCCAGACGGTGACTTTGGTGATGGGGATGGGGATCAAGGACACTCTGGGAGCTTGGATGATGCTGTGACGGATGGCTCAGGCGAGGAGGGCCTTCTGGCCGATGTCTGTTTCGGTCGTGGCTGGGAGACTGAGCATGCATGTTTCTTGATCTTGACCATGGTACACTTTACCTTGCTATTGTAGCAGTCCCGGCAGGCCCGGCCCTCGATGGGGATGCAGGTTCTCTGCAACCTGATGCATCGGTTGCAATCACCCTTCTTCTCCGATGGGCTTGGGTCGTCGGCCATGGTTGAGGCCTCTGGTACTTTGGATTGCACGCAACTCTTGCCATGTTGAGTTCCCTTGATGGATGTTGTCCATTGCCGAGAGCGTCCCCAAGTCTCTTTGTTGGCCTGGTTCTCCTCTGAATCGCTATTGATGCTGATCTGACTCTTCCAATCCTTTTCGCTGTCGTCCTTGCTGTCATTGTGCCGTATTGGCTTGGCCTTGCCTTTTCCTTTTCCTTTGGGATCGGGGCGCACAACCGAGCATCCTCTGCTCCGGGTTTGGCAAGCGGTAGATGGCGCAGGATCGGCCACTTGGTCCTTTGCTTTTGCCTTGCCCTTGGCATTGTCAGGTTTATCAGATTTGGAGGGGTGTTTGGTGGGCTGAGGTTTGGGATCGATAGGGGAGGGAGTGCTGGTGGGTGCAGACGGTGTTGTGGAAGAGGTGGGTGGGATAACCGCCAGAGTCAGTATGGCTGAGGACATAGTCGGTGCTGAGGATGATGTGGCTTCGGCTGAGATTGCTGTGGTTGTGACAGGGGGGGTAGGTGTGCACATTTAAAACCAGGGGTGGTCAGGATTGAGGGACACATTGCCCTGATGGATGGCAGCCCACTGTGGCCATTGCCCAGGTTGCAAGGTGCTGAGGTGCATGTGCAAGGAGATCAGGAATTGTGGGACCCTGACTCCATCTTGCAACACTGATTCCATGAACGCCTGTAGTTTGTTAGTTGTGTGCTGAAATGGAAAAATAGGTTGTACTCACCAATTGCTCCCTCATCTCTTGAATTCCTGTGGTCCATGCTTGAGCACATTCATTGACCAGTGTGGGGGCTGTGATGTGGTTGGTGAAGATTTTGTGCACGGCTTCACTAGTGTCGTTGATGACGGTTTGAGCGAATGTGTCATTGGACATGGTAGGGGTGTGAGAAGGGGTGTGTGGAGAGGTTGAATGATGACAAGGACGAAGTTGACTGTGAAGCATGTGGCTGAGTTTTGGTTGTGGGATTTCCTTACCTCGGTGGGTAATGCCATTTAGCTGCATTGTTCTGCAGTGCTTGGAGTTTCTCTGGCCATACAGAAACTTCCCACGATTGTGGACTGAGGTAAGGTCGTTGTCAAATAAACGCATCCTACACTTCCACCAGAAGCCCTTCACTCTCAATACTATGAAGAAGCAGGTGCGATTTGAAGTACCAGTTATGCATCGGTCACACATAACATCTGAGTTTCCTGTGTCTCACTTGCGTCCACCACAGAGCAAGCTGGTCCCGACCAAGCATCCTCGGCCAACTTCACTGAGACACAGGCAATGTCCAATGAAGGTTTGGGGTTAATGGTTCTTCGCAGGTTATAGTGCTGATTCTGGGTGAAGCTTTGCCAGGACAGAATGTCAAGGACAACCGAACGTTGTCCCAAGGTAAGTCTCGGGCCTACCACAATGTAACCATTTCTCATACATCAGCAAATCCTGATTTTGGCACAGTCATGCCAAAATCACACAAGTGACACAGCTGTTACAGCATAATGTAACAGTGACTCACAGTTTTCGAGTTCCCTACACAGCAAGTCCCAGCAAACTCCGATTTGGGCAGAGAATCACAGCACACTTACAGCATTCATCCTGACAATGTGACTGACATGCCAGCTCACCTCACACAGTCTGACAGTGTGCAGATTACTCAATTATCATAGTCATTACATAGATTCTACTAGTAGATCCTAATTGTACTACATAAATGCTAATTGAATTACATTGGTTGAACTTATTGATTTTCGTGAGCTATGATTATGTCATCATGTTTTGTGTCTGAGTCACTCGTTCTGTTCAAACACACACCGACTCGTCGGTATCCTTCGCCGCCACCACCGCTTCGTCGACAATGAGGATGCAGCAGCATCACCACCACCACCACCACCACCACCACATCGACAACAAGCTGGCACGACTGCCACCATGTCGACATGACAACACGGTGGGACAGCCACGACCACTGCATCAAGACACAGTGGCATGACCATCACACCCCATCGGCCACAACCATCCCAACAACGACACCCCCACCCCAACAGCAACAACACAACAACAACAACGTTGACGACGACTGCTCGGTGGCACGGCCTACCCCACATCAACAGTGGCGATGCGATGACAATAACAATGACAACGTGGTGGCATGACCACCCCCAAACCAATGGCGATGACATGGCGACGACGACTTGGTGGCACAGCCACCCCCACACCAACAGCAACAACACAACAACGACATCAACGCAGTGGTGCCACCACCACCACCACGACTCAGTGGCCATGCCACCCCCACACCAACAGTGATGATGACGACTCGGCCGTGCCACCCCCACACCAACAGCGGTGACAACAACAACAACTTGGTGGCACGGCTACCCCCACACCAACGGCGACGACGTGACGATGACATCAACGCGGTGGTGCCACCACCACCACCATGAAGACAACAACGACAACGACAACGACTCGGTGGCCGTGCCACCCTCACACCAATGGTGATGGCAACGACGACATCGACGTGGTAGTGCCACCACCACCACCACCACCACCACCACGACTCGCTGGCTGTGCCACCCCCACACCAACAGCAACGACACAGATGACGACGATGACGATTGGTGACACGGCCACCACCACCTCATTGGTGACGGCGCGACGACGATGACACGACGATGATAAATGGCGCAGTGGCGCCATCACCACCCTGACAATGATGATTGGTGGCATGGCCACACACCCCAACGGCGATAATGCAACGATGTACTTGCGCCCCCAATCGACTCTGCCAGAATGGCCACTAGAAAAAGGTGTGTTTGCTTCTAGTTTCTCCCTTGAAATGAATCCTGACAGCCGCTGCAGGTCCTATTCACTCTCTCCAGACCACTTGGACAGGCCACCACCATCCACTTGGAGGAGATCACGTTTGCCACGACCCCGAGCACAGTTGGACCTCCCCAAGGTAAACGATGTCAACCCCGTCCGACGCGCAGTGCGTGAAAGAGAGCTCGCCGCACATATGGCTGCAGTCGAACTTGAAAGGGCCGCAAAACCAAAACCAAAAGAACATCGACTTGGTGGCATGGGTACCACCACCCCAACAACAACAATGACGATGACACGGTGGCACGGCTACCACCACCCCGACGACGACAAGGTGGCACGACCACCACCACTGAGTCTTCACAAGCCGAATGGCTCCGTCAACACATAGATAGTAATTCATGTATTCCTAGCTACAAAAATATATGTTTTTTATTCTACTAAGTGAATTGGCTGGAAAAAAAAAAAAAAAAATCAACATCCTCTGAGTCTACTGTAGGTACTGTACAGGCACTTCAGATGGTACAGTGTATTAGGTTCTGTACAGATGAGCACAGCTTTACCAAATCTGTACAGTACTGTGTGCTCTGTGATATGGCTGCACAGGGGAGGACCTTTTTGTGATACTGTGACAATTGTAACTTGCTGTGCAGTGCCTCACAGTACTGCACAGCTAAGTCATGATTTGCTGATGTACTACTCGGGAAAGATGATTTCGACACACTCCATGTCAGAGCGGATGTAAATGAGTAGGTGGTATAGTAATTCTTGTCATTCACTGAGTAAAACATTGCACGAGGTTTCCAGATGTTTATCCACTGAACGATATGGGTTGCGACCATTTACAGATACCCTCCGAACCTCCCCCGGACCTCCCTCAACAAGGCTTCCCGCATTTATTGGAAACATTGGAAACGTTACCCAACATTCGGCTGCCCACACCACCGCCATTTCCAGATCCAGATCATAGAATGGCCGAGGTCACTGGCTCCTCAAGTATGGACCATAGAATGGCTGAGGTTGCTGATGCATCATGTGTGGACCACAGGATGGCCGAGTTGAACGAGTCCTCAAGGATGGACCATAGCCCAATCCCAGAACAGGTGGGAATGAGCAATGACAATAGGGAGACATCTTGGGCAAACAGAATGCTGATAGCAGAGCAGAGGCATCACCAAATATATGAAATAGATATGTGGACCAAGGAACGAGATATGTGATACATGTGCACACAGACCATGCTGTGCTACTGCTATATATAGGACATTGGGTCACGTGATATACCTGTGTACATAGCCCAGCATGCGTGATGTGCATGTATGTGGCAGCATGAGGCTGTGGTGTGGATCTAATGTGAATGAGAAGTATGGATGTGGGAGATTAGATATGCATGTGTGATAGAAGCGTTGAAGCGGATATGAAAGGAATGCATGTGAATGCGTGAAAGGAATAGATAGGGGTTGAGAATGAAAGAAAATGATAAGTCCATTAAGCTTGAGTAGTGGTTGTAACACTTTCCCCGTCCTAAGATCAAACATCCTGGTTGATCAAAACTCCTCAACGTCCTGGAATTCTCCATTATCAGATGGGAGAGGGCTGGTGGGAGCAGTAACTGGACTGCCCGGCATTGATCCGTCATTGCCTCAGGCATGGATTCCAGGTTGCCCCATTGTAACCGGCAACGGGTGAGAGTGTGGCTGGGAACCTGGGAAGAAGAAGTCGAATTCTGGTCCAAAGCGGCAACAAAGTGTCCTGTTATATGTCAACATCGGGCTTGGATCTAATTGTTGGATTTTGATCTGGTAAGATTCCGGATTTAGGGGTAGAGGGAGACCAGTCTCTGTCTGTCCAGCTAGGGATTCCCACTGATCGTCTTCCTGTCCCCATGCTTCATCGTAATTGTTCATGGCATTGGGGTCCTAGTAGGTAGGGTCATCCCAAGAGTTAACTGTGCCATTGGATGGGGGTGGATCCTGATCCGAGGATGATGATGAGGAGGATGATGGGATGGTGGAGGTGAGTGGTCCGTGTGACCGTGAGGACTCCGTGTAGGGAATGTGCAGGCATCTCGTCCAGTACCCTTTATCGAAAGGGGTTAAGCATCTGGGGAGAAGGCCTGGCAAGGGGGTGACATTTCTCAAGCGAGTAGGAGTGAAAAGGCTTTGAAACAAAAGGTAAAGAAGATGAAAAGAGGTAAAATCATAATTGGTGAATAGAATTGATAAGATGGCATGATAGGAGGGGGTAAGGGTATAGAGATAATAGTAGAAATAGAGCTCAATTGCCCAATTGATGAGAGGGAGCGAGAGTGACATTGTTATAGTTGTATGGGAGTGTGAGTTGATGGGTGAAACAGGATGGATGCATTGTCTTATATACGTGTGGTTCCCCGTCGTAAAGATCGACTTCCAGGCGATCAAAGGGAAGACAGCGCAGATTCATCATGGTGAAATTCTCACAATTCCTGAATAAGGAAGAAAATGCCTCTGGCGTCATAGATAAGGCTCTAGGGGCAGAAGGGTGACTTTTGTGAAAGTCCCGGATGACATCCTTAGCATGCGTGAGATTAGCCGCAGGCTCCCACGTCTGATCTGTATCGTCATAGTAGTAGTAGTAGTAGTAGTAGTAGGAAGTTTGGAGATCCGGTGAGATCTTTGATTCATAGTATGGGTTTGGTAGAGTTTGGAGGATTCATTAGTGGAGTCAGGGATGGAGATGGTTTGGTGAGCCCAATCAATGGTGGGGTTAGCCTTTTGAAGCCAGGGGATTCCTAGGATAATGTTTTCGTTTCCGCAGTGCATAACGTAGAAGAGGATCTTGTGAGCGATTCCTTTGATGTCGATGAACAAAGTGAAGGTGAAGTGGATGGTTCTGTTTTTGTTCGTGGATTGGTCAATGTTTCTAACAATGATCAGTTCAGGGAGTTTCTCGGTGGGGAGTTTGTGTTTTCGGACAAAGTCCCAGTCAATGCAGGACATATCTGCGCCACTATCCACTAGGGCACGAGCGTCAACGACTTTAGTAGTGCACTTCGGATCGATAAGCTGAATGGGGAGTTTCATTGCTTTTGAAGAGGATGATACAAGTACAGGAGTGCATGTAAGAGAAGGAGAGACTTGTGTCAAATGAGTTCTCCGTTTCAAAAATCCCAAGAGAAGTGTACCTTTCGTACAGTAGTCTCTTCTTCATCGTCATTGTCCTCGGTTTCTTTTAACTCGGGGAGATCTTCATCGGGAGATCTTCTGGACTTGCTTTCTCTTCTGAACTTGCTTTCTCTTCTGTCCTTTAGAGGAGAAGTGTGGACACTCGTTGCTGAGATGTCCACTCTTTCAGCAGTGGAAGCAGTGTCCCTTCTCAATGCATCGCTTTCGCTCTTCAGGAGTGAGCTTGGCAACATAGACGGCATTGACGTCCATAGCATTGGGGTTTTGGTAGGGATGGGAGCGGGGGTGGAGTAGGATCAGTAGGAGGTTTGGAATCCTCCGGTTCGAAGGCAAGAGACTTCCTTAGCCCTTTCGAATTGGGTTTGGAAGTGCGTGGCTTTCTCATACCACTCAGTGATGTTGGTGGGAGGGGTGTCCATGGAGTAGATGCGTTTCATCAATGGGTCAGGGAGTCCAGCTGTTACGACCGCTACTCAAGCTTAATGGACTTATCAATTTTCTTTCATTCTCAACCCCTATCTATTCCTTTCATGCATTCACATACATTCCTTTCATATCCGCTTTATTGCTTCTATTCACACATGCACATCTAATCTCCCACATCTATGCTTCTCATTCACATTAGATCCGCACCACAGCCTCATGCTGCCACATACATGTGCATCACACATGCCGGGCTATGTACACAGATATATCACGTGACCCAGTGTCCAGTGTATTTACTATATATAGCAATAGCACAGCACGGTCTGTGCGCACTTGTACTTACTATATAAACCCCAATACAGCGCCAGAGAACACTAGTCTTGTTCTCTTGGAGTTTCCCCTACAGGCAACTCTACTCTTCTCTCATCTTGTCTTTTTCTCTGTGCAAACGACCTAGCACAAAGCTTCACTTAAGTGTGAGTCTTTAGGGTTGTTTCACCAGCGGAGTAGAATCCAATCAGAACATTTTCATCTATGATTTTTGCAAGGGCAGTGTTGCTTCTAAAGCTGGCTATATAAGCCGTGAGGGAGGGGAAGTATTCTCCTCATTTCTTAGGGTGGGGGAGCATCCGGGTGGTGGTCAGCCAGGAGATGGCATTGGTGACAGTATCCTTCAGAACAAAGGATTTGTTGAAGGAGTCTATGAAGGCAGTGAGGGTTCCAAAGGTGATGGCCATTGCAGAGATGGCCTGTTGCCTGAAGGTGTTCGCCCAGACTAGGGCAGAGCCCTTGGTCATATGAGAAAGGATATAGGCGATCTTTTTCTCATCGGTGTCATATATTTCAGCCATTGATCGGCTGTATCAGGGGATCTGTCAAAGGGTTCAGGGTTTCCCAGGTGGAGTTCAATGGGTTTGGTCGTCATGGGAGTATGTGGTGGGGGAGGTAGAGTGGGAGGGGGTCCGAAGATGTGTCCGGTTAGGGCGACGGGGGTAGAAGATGGTGGAGTGGGGATACGAGGGATGTAGAGAGATGCAGAGAGTTGGTGGGAGAGGTCTAGGGTGTCATTGTCTTCCTGTTGGAAGGGTAGGGTGATGTCTGGGTCAGAGGGGTTTTTGTCATTGGACGAGGGTTCAGAGGTTTCAGAGGTTTCAAAGCCTCGAGGTGGTCCCCACAGAGAAGAGGGGAGTCTGGGTCATTGAGCAATGGTGGTGCGGGACAACGGCGATGGTAGCCATGAAGAGTAGCTTAGATCTTTTGTTACGCTTGGCCCGGATAGGGATGAGCATAGCCTTGAAAGATGGTTCAAAGAGTTCAGAGGTAAAGTATGCACTTAATGGTAGTATGAAGTCCGAGGAAGACACTCCACTCAACAGTGGGAGCGACTGGTTCAAAGGTTCAAGGAGCTGGTCTATGGCCAGAAAAGTTCAAGGTTCAAAGGTAATGAACGAGGAGTTCGAAGGAGTCTTAGAACAAGGACAAGGTAGATTCAAGGAGATCTAAGCTAGAGTACAAGGTATTGGTATTGAGGGTTTATATACTCGAGTACAGTGATTGAGGGCAGGCATAGAAGATAATGGAACATGGAGGAAGATAGTCACTGATGAAGCAAGTGAGATAAGGTGATAAGGCGATAAGGTGATAAGGTCTTATAAAATATGGATGAGTCAGTGACAAAAAGAAAACAAAGTCCCAAGGCGAGAATCGAACGTAAGAGTATGAGTGAAAGAAAAGAGTGAGTTGTAACATGAAGCATATAATATGCCAGTCAAAAGGTGCTCACATCGATCGTGGCAGTCAAGACATCTTTCCATGATCCAGTCGTCAATGATTGCCCACTCTCTTAGTATGTAATGGTACTACAGGATGTGATAAATCATTATAATTAGGAGTCACTGAGCATGCCTTGCAATTGTTTTGTGGTACAGAAAGACATTGTTGCATGAAATCTGCAGTGGGAATTTGAGAAGTATTGTGAGATGGCAGAGAGAACATAACTCCCCAGCAACCCACTTCTTAATAGACTCGGTGATGTTGACCCACCATATATAGGATAACGCGACTTGCAGAAAGAAGGGCTTCACGTGTTCACTGTTGCATCATGATTGCAAGATGATCATATTTCCGCCCCGAAATCTGCTAGAAGTCAGAATTGATTTCAGTGCAGATGTTGGAGGTATACCAATGAGACAATCAACAGCGGTGGATGTATGGAGCCATCCAATTTAACTTGTGCTGCCTCGAATGACTGAATTGCATGGTTGCACTTTCCGCGCTTCATAGTATACAGGTTCATTTGGAGGCAATGAGGTCGCCCATACGTGACAGTGATCGATATGCTCTTCAGGCAGAGACAAGACAATAGACTTACATAAATGAGAGAATAAGTCGAAAAAGCACTGAGTTGCACTGCGCAATATACCTTGATGCAAAGGAAAAGTGAAACATAGTTTGAGTGGAAGTACAGAGACCTGATATTGCAAACTTGAGATGCTGTGTGCGGTGTCTCCCCCTTGGCAATAACTTGAAGAGCCACACACTTGAAAATGTAGTTGATGACAGACAACTGAATTTTAATGGACTTGGTTTAAGAGTTAGTATCTCAATACATGAACACGAGTGATATGCACCTCCTAGTACTTGCAACATAGAAAATACTGATAATGTCATCAAGAAGTACTGACCACAATCGTCAATCACATGTAGAGTAAAAATCCTCAATTAAACATATATAACATGTAGATATGGTATGACATGTCAAAGGCCAGTTAAATGACCTGAAGCGAAAGGAGAAAACTCTTCGTCATGCCAGTTACAGACATCCTTAGTGTACTCTTCAGACCCGATGGTGTTCCATTTCACCTCATGGCGAGGCTGGAAAGCAGTCTTGCACCAATCCCGGCAAGATTTGAAACCACTAGCGAAGTCGTCGAGTATCTTGGAAAGATGCGACTGAAACCACTTCTCGTTCTCCAGTGTCCAATGCCCAACCCATTGGTTGCTGGAATAAAACACATCTTTGGACAGCCAGAGGATATGGCCATCGGTAGAAGTGCCAAGTAACGTAGCGATCTCTTCATCTGAGATCTCATCATCATAAAGACCTGGCTTAACAGAAGACGCAAAAGGCGTAGGCCCATTCAGAGCCGAGATGAGGAGATCTGGCAAGTTTAAAATATCTGAGTAATATATGGCTAGGTGCCACAATAAACCACCACTGGTGACGAAGCGACAAGTGTTGTATCGGGACAAAAGTCAGGCTACATTGTCCTGATAGACATCACGAGCATTGAGCTGATGATGATACAAGGGCTGTAATGTGACCGGGGGAGGGGGAGGACCTGCTGGCATGGATGTCATACACAACACCCACAATGGGAAACCTCTGGCGAGGAGTTAAGGGACAACACCAGACAAGGCACTATCAGGATGTTGGAGAGCTTATAATCGAAGTGTACATTCCGTGTGAGGTGGGGTTCGAAGGATGGCGGTGGCCAGAACAACGAACAATGTGGGCAAAACCAGCGGGGTGGGGAGGGCAAGATCATTTGCAGGGAATTGACCCAACAACCACGGGAGAGGGGCCATTGTCTATAAATAAAAACATTAAGTTCAGATAAATACCTTGAATAAAACACTACTGACCTCTGGGATGCTTGGAGGGTTGATATCCATGACAGTCATAGGACCATCTGGAATACTCGGGAGATTGACAGTCATGACCGTCGCAGGGTCATCCTTGTCTGATTAGTAAATGCAAACTGTGAAACAAAAGACATACTGTAGAGTTAGTAACACGTTTAGGAGGAATGCTCTGCAGCACGGAAGATGAATGTTGGAGAAGACATCAAGTAAAAAAAAACTGATCTCAGAGTGAGTGTTTGGAATGGTGGGTGAATCCACATTCATAGTGGAAGGGCATTTGGGTGGAACACTCTGGGGAATGGTAGGGGACGACGAACGAAGGTTGGAGACATTCTATCGAAGCATTAAGTCACTGTGAGGCATAAGACAGAGTCGACTTACAGGGGTACACCCAGGAGAGACCAGGTCTTGAAGTTCGAGAATGCTGACCTCTTCAGAAACAACACTGGGTGGGTCAACATTCATAACCACAGTAGCATCAGCCTAATCAAACTATCAAATACAGATGATGTTTTTTTAAAAAGGAAACATACCATGGGAATTGGGGGATGAAGTGGAGCACTCTGAGGCACGGGGGATGCCAGTTGAGGTGGCAAACAGTCATCCTATTGAAACATCAAGCCACCATTAAGCACAAAAGGTCATCAACTTACATGATGACAGGGGGTATGTCCATGAGGGACTCGAGGTTCAGGGATCTCTGGTGATCTTGAACTGAACTGTGAGACTGATGTGGAGGGGGTGGCGAGCGACGACGAGGCAAACAAACATGAAGGTTATGTTATGATCCCGCTCATAGTGACGGGGTGATGTAGAGCGACGGCAGGGGATGGTCTTGGGTGGATCGCGGTAAGTGGAGGGCTGGCATGGATGCAGAGGGGATTTGGAACGACACTGAGGAGAGCACAAGCGAAGACAGGTATTCCCATCTGGCCTCGCAAACGAAGGAGGAGGGGGAGGTTGTCGGAACGAGGAAAGGGGCTCGGGAGTAGGGCCATCAGCAAGAGGATCTTTATCCTCATAGTGACCTTCTTCTTCATCTGAGGATATGTTCTTGACTTCCGTGATTTTGATGATACCCATAGGGTGCTCGTGTTTGGTCCAAGTCCCAACCATCTGTTCGAGCCTCCTAGTGGTTACTTGCTTGAAGCGGTCATTGTACTTCTTGAAGCACCACTTCTTCCCCTGTTGAATGGGGACTGCTTTGGATGCTTGACCTCACGGAATGGTGACTCTTCCAGAATGTGTCGCTGGATGGTCATCACGAGCCCTGGGATCAGACACCGTACGACCAGACGTGGCTCCTCCCCGACACGATGTTTGCAGCAGCACGTCTTGGTCTTTTGCACTGATCAGATGGGGAGGGAAGCAAGTCTGTGCGTCGCAACCACAGACGTAATAGACCGGGACAGATGTTGGAGATACATTGTCAATTCTTCCAGCGTCGTAGCCTCAAGGTCAACGACAACACCGCGTAAATGGTCCTTCGCCCATGGTAAGATGTCATCGATGGCGGATGAGACTACCGGTGCATTGTGCCAAAGAGTATAATAAACGATGAGGCCGAGGACGTCGAGGACTGAGAACCCCGCTTGCCTTATCTCCACCTCAACGTGATTTGCACTTTCCTTCAGATCCAAGAGAGTATTCCGAGGTAACTGAGGGGGAGTGAGGGACGCTTTTTAGATCCACGGGAAAAGGCGGGGGATGGCGGAATAAGCTTGGAATATTGTCCCTATTGACTGTTGAATATTCTTCACAGCTTGTTCAGCAACATGGTACGGTGCATAGCTTGAGACCATATGGTATGGCTCAAGGGAGAATAGCCGCAAAATGATCCAGTGGTAGCAGTTGGGAGTGTCCATGGAGATCTGGGGGATATACGGCCTCCAAGGATGGCAAGGATCAAGGAAATCAGGAATGTCCCACCATGACTTGATGTTTGGAGGTGTGTAGATGTTGAGCAAATCGGGGCGAGTACTGTTGAGGGAGACGATGGTGTCACTTGAAGAATACTTGAAGTAAATCGGCACGAGGCAATGTTGGTTGCACAATTGCTGGAGCTCAGTGGGGGAGATCATTGGGCTAGGATGAAGGGGCAAGACAATTTGGACGGTCTACTTGCACGCACAGTTAAAACTCAGACAATATATGAGATGAACCACTGTGGAGAGCGGTGAAGCGTGGGAACTACGAGATTACGAGAGGCAAGGGCAAAAGCAAAGTGTAACATAGTGTAAACCAAGATACAAAGCAGCATCCACGCCATCGTTGAGTGAAAAAAGGAAAAGGGCGATGTTCTCATCATCAGATCAAATGGTGTCCACACCATCAATGAGCAAAAGAAAGGCGATGTTCACATCGTCGGATGGAATAATGGGTGATATTCGAACCCTGTCTTGAGACATGAGAGGACGAATAGTCAGGCTCGTGTACAAGGTAGGGTTTCAATGGTTTGCTACAATCTACAAGGCAGCATATTGAGATAATGAAATGAAGGTATACCTGAATCAATGCACACTCCAGCCCTACCGTCCCCGGGTCTAGATTATGCTGAAGACGACACTGAAGAAAAAAACATCAGTATTGAAGCAAGTGCAAGCGCATTCAACAAGCAAAAAAAAATACATTGCCGAATTGAATATTGACTCCATGAAAAGAATAGTGTTGGGTGGGTAAGATGCATCCTAAGTAAAAGGGGACGATGTTCTCATCGTCACATCAAATGGCGTCCACACCACAAAAAGAATAGTGTTGGTAAGGAGTACCATGATATTCATATAACTAGGCACACCAATGGAGATTTCAACGAAAATACAATAACTTGAATAACTAAACTACTGAAACTTGAATAACTAAACTACTGAAACTTGATGATCCTCCCAATATCAATATCGAAGAGCAGCGTGCTCGTCGCTGGATCGGCATGGCATCCATGCCATCTATGAGTGAAGGAAAGACAATGTTCACGTTGTCGGATCAAGTGGTGTCCACGCCATGAAAGGAATAGTGCCGCCTATAAAGTGACGATGATCTCGTCGTCAAATGGAATCAAGGACAACATTCAAACCTATTCTTGAGATGCAAGAGGATGGGCATTCATGCACGGATTGACATGGTAGAAGGTAAGATGAGCGTTCATGCTCAGAGAGAGATGGTAGAAGGCAAGACGAGCATTCACGCCCGGACTGACATAATAGAGGGGAAGACAAATGTTCACGCCCAGACTGACATGGTAGGGGGAAGATGAGCATTCACGCTCAGAGAGAGATGGCAGAAAGCAAGACAAGTGATCACACCCAGAGAGATGGTGGAAGGGAAGACGAGGTTCACACTCTCCAGGAAGACACAGCAGCTACCAGACAAAGCAAAATCAAGAACTGACTTGGTGTAGAGAATTAAACAAGGGCGTACCTAAAGCGGCTCCGAGAAGAAGGCAGCAATTCATTAACATACATGCCATCGAGAACCAAAAGAATGGAGGGAAAGAGATAACACGACCTCCACATCACTGCAGAGCACACACAATGAAAGCCAGCGATTTGATGATGTACACACCACCAAGGCAGAAGGGAAGAAACGACGTCCACATCGCTCTAGACAGACGGCAAAGGTAGGTGATTCAATCCAGGATTAAAACAGTGACAGAAAGAAAGAAATGTGACAATGTTCACGTCGCACCATAATCCGTCCAAATACTGAGAAGTCTTAGCCCCGACCAGGCAACCATGGTGAGAATGTGCTTGAACAATAAAGACAAATAAACAGCATGGTGTGCCACATTGACACACGTGATCAGTAACAGTACCATAGAAGCCTGGGAAGAGGTTGGCTTCCGGGAACTGGCGAGCCCACTTCACGAGCATGAGCATGAGTTGGTGATCCACATCTTTGATCTCATGTTCAGTCAGGGCCTTCCAAACGAGAACAAAGTTCTCTTGCTAATCAAGGTAAGCATATGTCTTCCTCATTGTTGCTAGCACTTATCTTTTGTTTCACTGAGGCTATCATTCTATTTGAATCCAGAGGGCATGATGATGCTATTTTGCATGTAAGTGATCTCAGGCTGGTGATCATCAGTACATCAGCATCACAGACTTATTGCATCATACCTCACTTGTCATACGCCAGCACGAGTTTGTCGCTGCTCAGCATTGCAAAGTAGGTTCTTTCAATGTCGATTCTCGTCCATCCTGGACTCGAACCGGAGTGACAAACACCATCATCAATCGAATGGATGAGTGGATGAGTGCAAACAACGAAGATCGGCACATCAACCTTCATAAGCGTGAAATAGAGCAAATTTCGAGAACGAACCGAAACCCAGATTGTGCAGGCGATTTGCGATCATCCCCTGAATGCTCTAGCCCATGACGATCGAAAATGAAGCGGAGCACGACCGACGAGAGACAGTGGCGAAAGGCCTGTGAGTGAAATACCGGCGGACGTGGAACAAATGCTGATCGCGCAAGAGAGACCCGTAGCTCTAAGACTAGCCCGCGACGATCGAGAGTGACGCAGAGTCCTACACCCTCCCGCATGAGCGTGGCTGTCGATTATCCAACGATCAAAGTCTGCAAACGAAGAGTGGTGATCGTTCCCTGAACGATGCCTGGTGCCAGTCGTCGTCGGGTCCTTTCCCTCGGCTCACCGGGACTTGTAAGTGGTGGGCGTGGTGGGGTTGAAGAGGTGGTTACTGAGAGCCTGGTAAAGCTGGCTCTCCGCGTTGGAGACAGCAAGGCCACTTGATTTAATGCAATCCAATATAGAGAACACATGCTTCGACTTGCTACGCTGTCAGTCTGGGTGAACACCAAAAGCCTCCACGTCGCCAAACTGATTAAAGTCGGAGGTATAGCAACCGTTTGCGGAGACGGGTTGAATAGAGCCGATGATCCTCTTGCCAGAAGACGGGCAGCTAGCAGGATGATTATCAGGCTGGTGGGAAAGGGTGGTGAGAATAGGCGACGAAAGCAAGGAGGAAATTTGGATGTACCTGGAAATCAGCATATTGTGAAAAGCCCCAGGGGATGTAAGTAGGGTTCTTGTACGTTCCCCTGACATGGATGGTGTCGAATCTGTCGATGAACCGTGGTGTCGTGCTTCCCTTCGCGTTTGCGACAGTGACACTGAACGGCCACCTCCTCGTCGACTTCCCAATCCAAGTCAGCTCGTCAGAAAATCAATCTCTTGCCTGGGATAGCAATTGACGGAAGTGACATAGGGACTCGATGGCCCAGGCGTCCTCTCTCACACACAGAAGGCGCGGCGGCGGATTGATTGGGGGGCATGGGAGGAGGCCCTGCCAAGGCAGGATTTCGTTGGAACATAGGTACCACATACGATAGAGAGCATCGAAGGCAACCTGAGAGTCGGCGAGACCGTGCGGAGGGTGCGCGCTCGCTGGTTCTTCCACGTCGAGCTGCATCTGAAGCGAGGAAGGCGGGGGTGTGGAAGGCGTGGAAGGCGGTGAGTCGGAGGGTTCGGGGACGCCAGAGTCCCGCCAGATCAAGAAGGATGGATGGTTCGGTCATTACGAGTGAGGATTCGGTGGTAAGGGTTGAGTTGAGGGGATCTTCGGAATAACAACGCGCAGCGATGACTCAAAGCAAACCACGATGGTAGGTGAACGAGTAACTATTCCGAAGATGGGAAAATACAGGAGCGAGGCGAGCGACCTTATACGACGAGATAGAATCTAGCTTGGGTAAGCGGAACGAGACGGAACATGTGCGTAATCAATCAGAATGAGATAATCCGAAGGAATGTAACGGAGGAAGACATCCTAACAGGGCACTAATTGGCAGTTCTATACGTTTCTTAGCTAGAGTAGAAAAAAATAATTGCAGTGTCCGTGGATCAATGTGATACAACCACTGAGTGAAAGAATCACTCATTGGGCTATCTGGACTTCAATGACACGATCCCATGGCAATTGCGCTTCCTTCGCTGCAGAGCCATCGACTCGGACTACCATGACACTCTGCGTTTTCTTTGACGAACCGGTAACGCTCAGTACTGTACCGATGGGCTCTCCCTCCGTTCCCTCTGCAGTCTTGATGACCATGCAGACCGTGCCCTTCTTGGACGGGGCATACGAGGTTAAGAACCTTTCATGGATATCCTGACGTTCCAACTTGGCACCCTTCGTCCGAGCGGTGTAGGAGACGGCGAGGTGGCAGGATGGAGCTTGTCCACCCGACGCTGATTGCAAAGGGTCGGGAACGGCGGTCGCACAGAGACGGCCCTCATAACCAGGACGCCAACCAAGACCGATCTGGAATATCAAACGGTATGTTTTGAGTCTCTCTCTGATCAAGGGGAGCAACATAAAGTTGAATTCTACATATATGGGTAACATATTAGCCAAATTCATCAGGGGTGCATAAACTTACTGTCCAACGGTGGGCTGGACCCCACGGCGTCATCCGAGTTCACTGTCCATGCGTCAGTTGACGAGTCTTGGGGATTCAGCGAAGGGTTTGGGGTGGTTGGAGGGGGGGTTTTCTGTCTAGCTTCCGGTTGCTCTGGAATGTCACCCTTTCTGAACGCAGCGGCCACTGCAAGTAGGATAGGGTGCGTCAAGGCCACCCCACTCAACGTGGTCTCACAACCCCTGGATGACCAGTCCATCAAGAGCTTCAATATATGAGTAAACTCTTACCTGACAACGACATGGCTTTTGTTGAAAACGCCAATGGGGGCATTGCCCGGAGCGACCTCACACGTATCTCGCGATACACTTCTAAGGGTTCCCCTCCAACCCTTGTATTCGCCGTTGATAATCAAGACTTCCTTTCCCAGGTATCGCCGAGTCTCGTCGAGCTCGAACACCGAACATTCGTGTGCAACGTATGTGATCGGCACAAAAAAACGACCCTGATAGAGAACGTCAATGTGCGAAGAGCGAAGACAGATGATACATACGCAGTCGGCCTGAGTGTCCACCTCCAGTACCATTCTCTGAAGGTCGATTGCCCTAACAATCCCTCTTCTGCCTAACCAATTTCCTCGTACTATCTCAACGGCGTCTCCGGTCGTGACATTATAACCCCGTTCAGCTGAATATTTGAGTGCGTTAGATGGCGGCAAGAATTTTGCTGACTTGATGGGGACGGCGATCTGAGGTTTTGTAGGGTGTAGTGGACGTAAAGAAACCATCCCCGAACATTTTATCTCTGCAGTCCCCAAAAATCCACAATAAGGACCAGATACCACCTCTGCACTATCGCCAACTTGGACGTCGTCATGGCGTTCCTCGGAGCGTTGATCAGTGGGTGCAGAAAGCGGACAATCGGGCAAGTGTGATTCCAGAAGGTATGGGGTGGCGCGAACCTGAGGAGTGATTGATCAGACTTCAACTATCTAGCAAGGAAGTAAATTTACCAGTGAGTGGTCTTCATCAAGGAAAGAAATTTCTTGTGTCATAACGTCGATTTCTACAATCAACCCAAATTTCCCAATATTGTCGTGATGAACGTTTTGCAGGTCGCTGCATGGGTCAGCAATAATCCGCACAAGGTCTCCCACCTTGTAAAGCCTTTCTAGAGCCGTAAGGGGTACAGCAAGCACTTTCTTGTCCAGGATGGTTACCACAATTGCGGACTCATTCTCAAGGTCGATTGAAGCTAGGGTTGCCTGGACATCGAAGTAGCTGGCGTCATTTACCACGACGCGGTCGAGGGGTTTCCAGAAGAGTTGATTGTACCGTCTGTAGGTGGCGATCATAAAGGCCGGGGCAATACTAGATTGGACGTGAAGGGCAATCTTGTGAGGAGATGGGGTGAGGAATTGGCGCACTTGCGATTCTGGTAGCTGTATTAGCATAAGTCCCGCGACGTAGCGATGTCCTTCGAATCTGTAGGAAGCATGACCGTGGAAGGAACTGCACCGAGTACCGCCATAATTATCGGGGGAGAAGAGCCGGCGGGCATGGTGATCCTCGCCAATCATGTCGTCCTTGTCGCGACGCGGAAAGGGTTTGAGCTCTCTTGATGCCACTAGGATATCGAAATGTCCGGACTGTGCGTTGAAGGAAACGATATGGCCCAGGTCGTGCTTATACCGCCCACGCTTGGTGATAGCGCACCAAGCTGGAATCGCGTGCACTTTCCCGAATATACGAAGAACAATACGATCCTCGACAGGCACAAGTGTGAAGTTTTGGACGCAATCGGAGTGAGAGGGGGGGACATGGCTGAACAAGGTTTTCGGATCGGGCCCCCACACCCTCACGCGCCCAGGCAATCCTTCGATAGTTGAGGCAGTCATGTCAGCTCTGTTCCACACCCCTGCGATATACTTCGCAGAGTCGGCTGTGAGTGGGAGGGGGATTAGATGTTGAAATGAAAGTTCTGAATGTGCAACGTACCAGGAACAACTTTGACCAGCCACAGAGATGACCATTCAGTGCCATTCGAAGGTGTAGGTAGACGTGGTGGGGATCTCGGCCGTGGAGATGGGGACTTCAACGACCGGGAAGAGGCTGGGTCATACGAAGTGAGCCGGCGATGATGCTCTACAAGCGAGATCGCCTTGAAAATCTCCTCTCGCTTGTCCAAATCGTTTTCGTATGCAAGCTGCGTAACCAAGTCTTCCCAGTAGCCGATCTTCGCATTCTTCCCGTGCTGGAAGTCTAGCTTTTGCATTAAAATTTCAAAGTTGAGCGCCCCGCCCAGCCAATCACTGACTGCCTTCCAGAGACCGATGATGTCCAGCACCTCCAGATCCGAGTCTTCCTCGTCATCCTCCATCTCCGTCCCCGGCTCGCGATCATTCTCATAACGTTGAGATATCGAATTGATCGCTTGAGCGTACCTCGACGGGCCAGGGACTCGTTCTGCAGAGTAGAACCGCGACTGGGTTGGCAGAGAACTGGGCTCTTCGGTCGGGTAGTCCTCCCCATCCGGTAAAATGAAGCCATCTAACATATGTTAGAAATGGAATGCAAAGAACTAGAGGCGACTCACCACTTCCATCTTCCTCCGAGCTATCATCCTTTCCAGAGCTAACTTGGGCCTCCAAGTCCAGGTAATGTGATATCTTTCTTGTTTTCTTGCGTCTGGCTTGTCTTCCTTTCCCGGAGATCTGCATCCCAATTAGTGTGATCGAAGGAATTAAGTGGGCGTCATACCTTCCGACGTTTGGAAGACGGTAGGTCTTCAGAGTTGCGTCGAGTCTTTCGACTAGGATGCTTCGTAGCATTCGATGGTCCTGAAATGGTGGGCGGCATCAGGAGTTATCGAGTCATATTCACTATCACCTACCAGATATTGCATGTTGGCCAGTGACGGCGCCACTGGATGAGTCCGCCATGGAGATCCCACGAGACCGCATGGCAGCCACTACTATCGCGACTGCTCCGAGTGCGTCGTCCTCTTCTGACTGATTGAAGAGCTGGTCGAAGAGATCCTTCCAGTCTTCGTGCTTGTAATCACCAACTTCTGCGAGTTTCTGGGTGAGCGGGATGAACTCGATTTCGCCTTTCGCCCACTGCATCACGTAGCGCCAAGCCTTTGGTTGGTCCATTAAGCACACTACATTAGATCCTGCGAAGAGAACGCGTGAGTGGGCTACTAACGGGGAACTGCCAGGTTACCCACCTGTCGCATTGTCATTCAACGTGCTTCTCGACATTGCTGTTTTCAATCTCGGTTAAATAATAGCAAGTTTCACGAAGTCAATCGCGCTCACGGTTGTATAGAAATGATACAATGATCTACGCTATTGTTATTCCTACTTCAAGTACCCCAGGGCTTGGACAGAAAGAGAGTCCGACGTGCGGTCACTGCGGTGGCATTTGTAGTGATCGCCGAATTGAGAAGTTTGTCCGTGTTTGTATACCTGGACCGAC
>JBBPJQ010000219.1:0-34879 GCA_038088795.1 Boletus rex-veris
TTAGCCGGAGGTTCCGTCGACGCCTTTAAAAAGTCCGCGGTCCCATCCACTATCGACCTAAAGTACTTGGACAGTGGCTCGTACTTGTTTCCTCCTACACCATGCAGATTGAGCGACCTAACACGATGACACAAACAGCTGATAGTTTACCTTCGTATAGAATGGGTACGCTCGACCCAGCGGGGTAAACAATCACTTTCGAAAACCTGCCCTCCTCCCTTGCAGTGAATCCCAACGACGCCGCAAATTTACCCTCTGGATCGCTGTGGTGGCCAAACGCGATTTTCTTGTGATAGTTATTCCCAAGGACCTGCCACAATAACGGAAACTTTTTATCCCTGTTCAAAAGAATGACGCGCGGCAAATCGATGTTCTGTCGCAACACGTCAGGTCCAACTTGAACGCAAACAGACGGAAGGAGAAGGGCATGGCAGGGGAGGAGCCGAACAACGGCGACGAACCTTCTCAAGCCATTCGGGAATATCGTCATGGTTTGGCGACGCCTTGATCTTGTTTGGAACCGAACGCGACGCCCACTTGATCAAATTGTTCGACGTCCGCTCGCCCGATTCGTACTTTTGTCCTGGTAGTTGGCCACCGCGAGGGAACACCTTGACGGTCGGGAAACCCTGGATTTCCTATGCGAATACCAGCGTCAGCGTCCTCTCCATGAAGCACGTCAACGACAGTCCGTTCTGTCCGACGCCGACGAAGGTCGATGGATGTACACACCTGGGACGCGCAGAGTGGTTTGTTGGCCTCGGCATCACAGTCGACGGCGTAAAAGGGCACCATAGGACTGAGATTACCAGCAGCTTTGCTGTATTCCGGAGCCATTTGTTTGCAGTGCTGTCCATGATGATGCCTCAAGTTGAGGACTGGATGAGTCTCGGAAGGTAATACGACAACTTACCCCGCACCACGGTGCTACGAATGCGACGACGCTCGTGCGCTGTGTGTATGAAAGCATTCCATAAGTGCATTTGGGAAAGGATGCGTGCACGTACGTTGTTTTTCATGACCCGTTTGAACCCTTTTGGGTCCAGCATCTTGACCTTTGTGTCCGGGGGAAAGATTGCTGCAGTTACCAGCGTTGGGAGGATGAGCAAAAGGGCGGTGAGTGTGTGTAATATCATGATGGTGGTGCAAGGACAAGATGTGTGGTCGTGTCAAATGACGTGGCGAAACTGAAATAGCCCCTGGCGCCACGCGAAAGGCAGACAAAAACATAAATTATGTCAGACCGTCTCATAGCGCAAAATATCTGTAGCATGTCTTTTTTTTTTGTCTACGAGACCCTGGCACACCCTCACACACTCCCAATGGTTCTCCGCCTCGAGATGGGCTTGGAGCGTTTGCGCTTCTTGCCCTCCGAGAAGCCCTGAGCAGTTTTGTGGTCTCGTCCGAGGATATCATCACCCTTCACCGCATAGATACGCACGATCCAATTCTCGGAAGTAAACGCTTCCTCTGTGATCATGAGAAAAATCAGACACGAGCGTGACTCATGGCTTGCATCCCACTTACCAACATAATCCAGCTTGGGCCCATTCATCGGCATATGCTGTCCGCGTACTCGATCCACGGGTTGCTGTCCGCCAAACAGCTCCGCAAAACGGTAGTACGACATTTTGTACATAAGCGACTCTCTCATCGTCGGCGAAGCTTGGGCATCGACGCGGTACTCCCCCTTGTTGAAGTAGTTGGGCTCCTGAATTTCATCCGGCCATACACCCTGAGCGATACGAACCATCCAAAGGAACTTGTTCAGATCGTCTCCAGAGTAGCCAATGAGACCACCGAAGATAATGAGCACATAGCTCACGTCATGTTTGCGGAGGATGGGATAAGCTACTTCCTCGGGGGAAGACATGGCTTTGCCGACAGTTGCAATATGAGCTAAAAACAACCTCAGGCAAACGGTCCCTGGGAAGGTGACTGCTCGGACTCACTGTTGTTCCAAGTGTTGTTGTCGACCAATGTAGGGCGATCTGCCATACCAGCAATTTGGTATCCGTAATCCCACCAACTCATCACCACAGCATCCTCGGCCGTGTTCTGTCTCAGCCAGTAATACGCTTCTCTGAAGTCGTCGATAATATGTTGGCTTCCGTCTTGCATTTGCGAAGCCAGAACGACAGAGGGAGACGAATAGGCATTCGAAGTCACCCATGTACAGTGCACGACGAAGAACAGCAACATTCCAATCGTGTTGACAAGGACAGCAAGGCGGGTGTCGAGGCCAAATATACCCTTGGAGTTGGGCTCGTCAGACCCGTGAACAGCAGCAGCAGCAGAGGAAGCGACTTCAGAGACGAGCTCGCCAAGGGCACGTCCGGGAACCGCAGGTGGCTCTTTTTCTTTGTTCTTCCTTGCCTTTTTGGGATTGACAGTCGTAGTCGAAGATGCACTGTGAGATGCACCATTAGAACCATTCGTGATAGTCGCTTGTGTTGAGGATTCATCTGGTTCCGTGGTGTCCGGCTTGCTGGCGTCAAGGTATGCGTCAAGAAGGGACGATAACGCGACTGCGGAGGCCACACAGACGACGGGGGTAAGGGCTAGCATGAGACGGACCATGACACCAGCAAAGTAACTGGCCATCACAGCATAGATGATCACGAATATGTGCTCATCACGGAGTGAACGGAAGCAAAGCACGACACCAGCCGGAAATAGGAAGATGAGGAAATGGAGATCCATAAAGAATGAAGGCCATGCTGTAGGCTGATGTTCGGAAACTGAGGCAATGATGGGAATATATCTGTGAGGTTTTGCATGTGAGATGGATAAACTGCGCAATTACGAGCGGGATGCACGAACTTCTTGGCATAGCCAGTGTCCCATAACGAATAGAAACGCCCAGTCCAGGGTGCAATCCAGCCCTTGTACGTGAGTGCAACGATAGCGAAGAAACCAAGGATTCCAGTGGCTACTACGCTTGCTAACAAAAGTTCCTGGAATTGTTTTGAGGAGATGTGAGAACGAACGAGCTGCGCGAAAGCGACAATTTGCAAAAGACCAAATACGCCTGGGGTGAATAGTAAACAAAGGGCAATGAGTCAATGAAACATAAAAGGTTACCCAAAGCAGCCATGTGTTCACTTGTCCGGACAGGCTGGAAACCGACAAACGGAACTTGCATACTTGCGAGTGTACCGATAGAGTACCAAGTGGAGTATGCAACGTACAGGCGACTGGAGTATCGACCCATAAGAAGGAGGACAAGTGCGTGTAGAGGGATCATGTTAGTGATGAACACATAACCGCCTGGGAAGGATGATGGATCAAATTTGCGAGCCGGGAGGATCAGAAGAATGCACACGAACCCCATGCGGCAACCATGTAAAAGTAAAAGACGGCGGCAACGGCGCCGAAAAATGCACTACCCTGCTTGAGTGCTTTGATCCAGCTGAAAAACGTGAACATGAGAAGGAAGATGGCGATGGCTTCATTGTCATACGATCCGGCGACGGAGCGGGATATGTAACCGGGAACAATGCCAATGAAAGCTGCAGCCAATAAACCAGCGCTGTCATCCTTCATTTCTCTTGTGAACCTAGGTATGGCTGTCAGCGATGCCGTTGGCGTAGGGAGATAAACAAAATGCATACATATAAGTCGCCCATGCAGTGAGAGCACTGAAACCTGGAGCTAAAAGGACACAGATGTTACGAATGTCGACAGGAAGGTTCACGGCATGGAGAATGTTGTATATGACACCACTTGTGGCCATGAGACCGGGGTAGATAGTACCACCGACGACGCGACCAAGGGGATACCATGCTGTTGGATCAAACCAGTTCCAAAATGCCTGCGGAAGTAAATGAGTGGCCTTGCCTAATGGGCGATGAGAGGACGCACATAAAAGCCCTGTGAAGCAAGAACTCTAGTTGCGCGGCTGTGACACGTTAGAATTGAATACGAGTCGACAGGTCGAGACGCACTAGTTGAACCATGGGTCGCTGGGAGCAGCAAAGCAAGGTGAGGGATAGACAATCCAACCAAGGGAATACATACAATTCGTGGATGATACTCTCGAAATTTACGACGGCGAAGAGACGGGAGGCGATTGCAGCGCCTGATATGAGACCGAGCGCTATGATACGGAGAAGAGAGGCAGTATTTGATACGACTGCTGGTGAGATATTCTCAGGGAGCGGGTAGACAGCCGGCATGGCCGCTGCTGTGGACTAGGACAAGCTGGTAGAAGTTCGAGTTTGTTGACGTGTCGGATTCAGACACAGGGTTTTGACCCCCCTCAGAGGGGTGCACACCGCCCTTAAATGTGGAGCTCGCCAAACCGGGGGAAGTGCAGCCACAACATGTGTCTCTCTATGCGACGTGCGGAAGCCTCGAGGCCCACCGCCCGTGTCTTCGTCATGGGTTTGCCCATATAAGACCGTTGATTAACGCACCCACGACTCCCCATTACCTCTCACTCCCCGACGATAATCGACCTCTTCACATCCGTATACCCACTGCATACCCGTGGTTCCCTTAAATACCCAACGCCTCCTCCCCTTGTATTGATTCACTGACCCCCGTCTGTTGACAATGTTGCCTATGTCCGAGTTTCACTTTGCATTTTGCGGTATTGCTACCGTCGCAGCGACTCTCGGTTACGCATGTGCACGACGTGCTGTCCTTTCGCTTGCTTCCCCAGACGAGCCCTCCAAAGCGTGAGTCACCGACAGTCAACCTCCCTCAAAACCAATAACGTATAGCGCCCGACAGCGATGTCGAGGCCGGCCCGTCCGAAGAACGATCCCTCAAACGCAAGCTCGACGACTCTGATGAGCACGATGCTGATACAGAAGAACAATCACGGCCGATAAAGAGAAACAGGACTCCACCCATCGACCAACATGAGTCAGACGATGACGTACGTACTTTGTGCATTCCTTTGGTCCACATATTCATTCGCTAAAGCTCAACCAGGAATGGGAAGTCATTGTAGCACCACCCCCCTATGAACAGGTTTCTTGGCTTCAACAGCCTGTGCAGGATAAGAGCACCCCTACTATCGAACAGAATCTCACGCCCGTTCGAGAGGTAAGTAGTATCTTCCATTAGACGAAACTCGTGTCTGATAGTCACCCCTCCAGCGTACTCCGTCAGTGCACCACGAGACTTCGCCACAGTCGGAGGAGAAAGGGGCAGAAGCAGGGCTTTGCGCCACTCCACAACCTCCACAAGTTAACCTGTCTCCTAATGAGTCTGAGACCTTACCAGCAAGCTCGATCGCGCCGTTCACGCCTCCCGCTCCAGCTAAATTCGCATCCGCCAATGCCTTTTCCGCATTCTCTGGTTCCAGTTCTCCATTCGCGTCGTACTCTAGCACCTCGGGAGCCTCACCCTTTGCAATCTCTGGCCAGATTGTTAGGACTGCTCCCGCATGGAGGCGCGACAACGAAAATGAACTTGACGTGTTCGGTCGGGCGAGCCCCGCGAATGCCCTCGCACCATCACCGAATGATGCAGCCGCACCTGCGACGACCCAATCTCCCATTCTCTCTCAAAGCAAGAGTACCCCTGCGGTTCCCAGAGAAACTAAATCCTTCACTTGTAAGTGGTTTCAGATGATGTCCGAGTGGCAATGGGTGCTGAAGCTGCGCTTAGACTTGTCAGGCGAAGAAGATGAAACTATCGAAGCTGAGCTCAAGGGTGTAAAACTCTTCGTTAAGCGCGGGTGCAAAGAGTTTACCGACGGGATGTATGGGCATATCAAAATTCTCGCTCAAAAGTCTGCGTTACAAAAGACAGACAACGAGGACTCACCGAGGGCTGAGGCTAAAACAGATCCTCGAACCCGTCTACGTAAGTCAACTCCGCCTCGAACCCTCCGCCACCAATCGTTAAACGCTGCATCACACCTTTCCTTTGACATCCCTTGCTATTTCGCGACAATTCTTCCGCGCTTGCAGTCTTCCGCCGTGATCCGTTGGGACAAGTCTCGATGAACGTTGGGCTGCACCCAACGGTACGATGCCACTTTGATACTGCAGAAAACATTCTGCGGGTGATTTTGATGGAACAGGTGACGACCGACAGAAAGGATTCCAGAGAAGACGTCGTTGTCTATGCTTTGAAGGTTAGTCAACACAGCACTCGTTTCCGCGCAGAATTTCTTAGTACCCACGCTTTGCCCTGCCTGTACAGCCTGGTCGCGCCCAGAAGGCAGACTTCCAGTCGTTCGCCAACACGCTGTGCGATCATAAAGGACTTCAGTCTAGGGCAGTCACGAGCCCGACGACCCCTGCGAGTGGTGCTGCCGCAGCATTATGATGTAGGGTTATGAATTCCTTGTGGCCTTTTCCTGCTTGCAGGAAAAAAGGTCAACTTGTGGCACTCCTCGCCGATCAGGTATCGGGACGCAGGTCGGTTTGATACCTGTGGGGTGTGGGGAATTAAGTATTACGCACGGTTATGCGTTTTACGTCCTGGAGTCATACGTGTGAGGATGGCTTGCAGGGTATATTCGCTACTGGATGATTCGATATGATATGTAATAGCGATAACGGCAACTGCATGTTCCATAGTGAGGAATGAATGGACGACGAGTAGGATGATAGATGTATATCGCGATGAGCGTGTGTGATTGCAAGGGAGATGCAGAGTTGCATGTCAGCTCCGGACCGTAGAGATATTATTAATGTGTTTTGATAACTTCCGTCCCGAGGTGGAACTTGAACACGACATTATAAAACCGACCACCCCCCTTTTGGCCTTGACTTCAACTCGGCGCGTTTCTTTCGTCACCATTCCCATCCACACATATGGGCTTCTCAGCCGCTGGTTCACCGGATAAATATTTGGCAAATGACTGATGGCCCTCGATCTAAGCGTACCATGAGGCGCAGGACCGATGGCATCGCGTCTCGTCGTTCCACAGCCTCGTCAATTTGTCTTCTTGTTGGAAGACTCAGCCTGCCATGAGGCCGTGTTGGCCTCCTTGAGGAAACCGGGTGTTGCGGGAATACAGTACAGACGGTGCGACTCCGAGTCTTTGCTAAGCGAGTCAATATGGTCTTGGAAAGGGGTTTGTCCTTTCCTGTCACGTTTCAAACAAGTGTCAATACTCCGCATTTCCACATTTGGTACTTGTGACCTTCAACGTTGTTCGGCCGTGTCAAGTTCCCCTGTGTTTGGTCTTTAGCCACTCGACATGGCTCGCGGGTTCAAATCGCCTGGATATCAAGCTCCACTTCCCAAAGTCTCCTTCGTGTTGGTGCAAGACGACGATTCTGCACAACTCGCTGGCGTACATGACCAGCAAGCAAGGTCATATGGATGTACGTGTTCAGAAAGACGCTGTTTTGTTGGCTCTCTTCGTTGACCCTTCGCACAAGACAATGACTTTTCCGAATTTCAGAGACCAGACCATTACATTCGGTATATAGGTCTGTGTGGCTTCGTTGTGGCTTCGTCTTTTTTTGATGTCCAGCAGAGCCTTTGGAGAAGGATCTAGCCATTCAGGTCGAATACGATATGGACGAGCAAGGTTCGATTTATGTTTTGTATTGCGTGGTGGCCTGTTCACCTGGCCTACAGACCAGGAATGGCTAGATGCAATCAACATCGAACGAAAGAAAGACCAGATCAACCTAGTCGCATACGAGACGCTCGAAGTTATCATGGATCGTTTAGAGAAGGAGTATTTCGACTTGGTACGTCGAATATCTCGCACTCTGGTGAAATCACGTCATTTATCACCCCAAATCAGACCAAGAACATCCCCAAATCCGACTATGCCATGCCCTCAGAGGATTCGACTTGTGCTATATGCGATGATTCGGAAGGAGAGAATAGCAATGCGATCGTGTTCTGTGATGGATGTAACCTTGCTGTACATCAAGGTCCGTATGTCAGCTCCTCGTTCAGCAGCGTGTTCTCAACGTTTAAGATTGTTACGGCGTTCCTTACATACCTGAGGGACAGTGGCTCTGTCGAAAGTGTACCGTGTCTCCTGAAAACCCAGTGGTGACTGTGTTCCCCGTTCTGAAGAAATGGCTTTTAACCTACCTGCACAACCTCTCCAGTCTTGTATATTTTGCCCAAACGAAGGCGGCGCATTCAAACAGACGACCCTCGGAGACTGGGCCCATCTGTTATGTGCAATATGGATTCCCGAGACCAGAGTAGCCAACGAGGTGTTCATGGAGCCCATCACTGGCTCTGACAAAATTCCAAAGCAACGGTGGAAGCTAGTGAGCATGTCAATCTTGGCTATGTGCAACGGCTAAGCCATAAACTAACGAGTCTCTTAGAAATGCTCCATATGCGGCATTCGAGAGGGAGCCTGCATTCAATGCACCAAGACATCGTGTTTCCTTGCTTTTCACACCACCTGTGCAAGGAAAGAGAAGCTTCTGATGCCCATGAAAAGTACCCAAGGCTCGGAGCCTGTCACACTCACGTGTTATTGTGAAAAACATCTTCCGGTGTGGAATACGTGCGCAATCTATCTGTCTGATTTATTAACGAATGGTACAGAAAGAACAGGCAGAGGCACGTCTTAAAGCGCTCGCACATGACAGTGTTATTTCTAGTCCGAGCTCTAAGCTGTCCAAAACTGCCAGAGCGTACGCCAAGACATACAAGACTGGACCTCCGCTTGTTCCTCAAATCATCGTTGATCGCATTATCAACTACATCAGCAAGATCAATGTACGCAAGAAACCCGAATTCGTTCAGATGGTTTGTAAGTACTGGAGCTTGAAGCGTGAGGCTAGACGGGGTGCACCGTTGTTGAAAAGACTGCACCTCGAGCCGTGGACCGCTTCGAATGCCGGCAAGTTATTGAGCGAGGAGGAGAAGGCGCTCAAACTCGAGGTATGTGTTGTCCCAAGGTTGTTCGCTCTCTGACCGAACCATGTCTAGCACCTAAAGCATGTCAGAAGAGATCTTGAGACACTTCATGAACTAACCTTGTTCTGTCGCAAACGTGAGAGCCGCAAGCTCGCGCAGGTTGAAGCCATACAGAAAGTACTAGATGCCACTCTCTTCCCACATTTGGCGCCTATCCGTCTCGCTTTTGAGAAGGTTCTCGCGTAAGTAACAGACAGTACTGCAGATGGGCAGGTCATTCACGAATTGATAGCCTCGATCGAAACGGTCTTTTAAAGCATCCGGTGTCTAAAACCGCAGTACCCGACTACTACGAGGTTGTCAAGAACCCCATGACTTGGGACACCATCGATGCAAAATTAGACCGGCATGAATACTGGGATTATGAAACTTTCAAAGTGAGTAATCGAGGCAGGACTAATCTTGAGTGATCGATCTCTAACTTTATTCTCTTTAGGGTGACGTCGAGCTCGTATTATCCAATGCGATCCTATACAACAAACCTGGGACGGCATTTTACAAGACTGCTCAGCGCATGCAAACCACCGTGCAACCCATCCTTGAAGAGTTGGTCTCGTTACGACATCAACATCCACAAGCAGATCATCCCGAGGCTTCTGTCGGTGACTTTGAATTGCCTCTGGAAGCACTACGGCTCCTCGTTTCTCAAGAACAGATACAAGACGCCGTCAGCCTTGTTCTTGAGGTCGATCCGCTCACGTCTCTATTTGATTATGAGCTAGGGCGGATCAAACCTCCGCCGCCGCCACCGCCGCCAAAGCCCAAACCGAGCAAAAAGAAGAGCACGAAACCTTCCAAAGCTGCCGAACCTGGTGCTCTCGATCTTACACCTGGATTCCGCGCTCCTCGTACTCGGCGCGCGATTGCAGCTGCAGCCGCTTTCGAGGCAGAGGCTGTCGGCGGTGCTATCGCCCGGCAGGTTCAGGAAGTGCAAGAAGCAGGTGCTGCAGAGGCGATCAAGAAATCTGCCAAAACGCGAACTCCAGGTCAACCAGAGCTGGTCGAGGATGTGGACAGTCAAGGATCGTTCAAGATGTTCGATGCCGGTTGGATCCTGCCTACGGGGCAGAAGCGAGGGGGAAGGCAAGCTATCGAGAGGCCACTGCTGCCTCCGCCTAAGAAACGAATGCGAACGGGTGCGTATTCGTATTGGGGAACGACCACCCACGTCACTGGCTTAGCGTCCTTTTCAGCAGAGCGCGGAACGTCGAACCTTTCGACGATCAGTTTGTCTGCGTCCGAGAACCAGAATATACGAGGGACAGTCCCTCCTGAGGAAGTTGCTGGGCCTTCGGGTCTGACCGCAGAAGAAAAAGCAGAAGTGGATGTTGCGATGCACGTCGAGCAGCCAGTGGTAGGGCCTTCTGTTGCTCTCCCCGTGCCTGCCCTCGAACCTATACCCGAACCTGCTTCTCATCCCGTCCCCGTCCCCGCCCTTGAACATGTCCCTGTTCCATTCCACCCTGTTCCTGTCCCTGTCCCTGTCCCTGTCCCTGTAACCGAACCTGTCTCCGAACCTGTTCCTGAACCTGCCCTTGAACCTGAGCCCGAGCCCGAGCCTGCGCCGGTGCCAGAAGCCCATGAAGAGACGCAAGCGGAATTGGAAGCGCGCATCGCTGCAATCCCGAGAGATCGATATACAAACATTTTTGCGGTGGATGGCAAGATCATCATCGAAGCGCTGGACACGCCAGCCACGCGACGAGAAAAGGCTTCACGTCGAAAGGCAGAAAAGGTGGCGGCGGCGGCGGCGGCAGCAGCAGCGCAATCGCAATCGCAGACTCAACTAACTACTCGTGGCAAAGGTGATGGCCATGATTCTGACTTGTCCTCTCTAAGCGAGCTTGAGAGCGAAGAGGAAGGCGGTGGTGAAGAAGTTCCTAAGGAACGACTTGCGAGCGTTCCCTTACCCGCCCCACCTATCGCTGGGCCTTCTACAGTACCACAGCCTCCTGGGCCAGGTGTAGTTGTTCTTCCAGAGGGCCAAACCCTGGAAGGAGGAACACTCGGTGAGTGTTGTCTCGTTATGTGTCAGTGTGATATAATACCCCGCTAAAATCGATTCACCTCTCTAGTCTGGGCTAAAGCAAGTTCGTCCAATTCGTTTCCAACACTACACAACTTTTCTCTGACGCTTGTTTCAGATACCTACCCGTGGTGGCCAGCGGTCATCTATGAACCAGACGATGAACGCATTCCTCCTGTAGTGAAGAAACAACATGATGTCGGACGTAAAACCGAGGGTCCTGTGCACTTGGTTCAGTTCTTCGACAAGTCATCTCAGTGGTACGTGTCGCGTTGCCCATCAATGACGCGAGCTTACATGCCACGGCTTAACAGGCAGTGGATGGGATCGAGTCGTCTACTGCTGCTCGGGGAAGACAATGGTGAGGGGCCGCATTTAAACACCGTGAAAATGATCTGATCTTGTGACCTCTAGCTCTGGACGCCGAGATGCTAGCACCGACTTCACGTCGGCAACGGTGGAAGACGGCGAGCATCCGTAAGGACTGTCGGGATGCGTTTGCGTACGTGACTTCTCGTTTTGCCTTTTGTCACGCGACGGTGTTGATCGTCATTCCTTTTCGTAGACGGGCAATTGCCGAAATGGAGACCGAGGCGGATATTGTTGAACCGAATGCAACCGAATCAGGGATGGAGGGAATAGTTGCGGAGCACAACGCGATGGCGACCGACCCGAACTCGGTGGGGCCGGAGAATACGGTTGAAGGGATGCAACCGGACGCGATGAAGATGGACAGCACCGACATGACCGCAGAGGGAGGTGGTGATGCCCAGCTCGCGGCGCCAGCAGGATAAAGTACGAAATAAGACTTTGTGTATTTACGATGACGTAGTTACAGTATCCAGCAGGCTCATGATACGTGTACATGCGCTGTGTAGCTCATTTTACGATCACGGTACGTGGCGTCTGCCAGCTCATGTGACATGTGTCTTGACCCTCCAGCGTCTTAATACCCTGCTTGCCGGGATCACCCCCGGCGCCGCCGATCACCCTCGTGATCCAGGTAGGCATCAGTGCTTCAGCATTAGCCACCATCCAACGTCATCCCACTGGGCGCGCGTTCCCAAGCTGGCCCAACTCCAAGCCGAGACCCGACTGTGAATCCGACTGCTCCACGTCTGTGGACATGGACATGGCTGCCATCTGTCTCGCCACTTCCCGGGACAGATCACGCGTCGAGTCCGGTCGCGCTCGGAGTCTTCGGAGATTGAGTACCAGATGCTGGCCCGTGACGGCGATAAATGGCGTCGAAAGCCTGTGATCGCAGCGCCGAGAGATACAGATAGAGTAAGAAACAAAAGAAAGAGATGTCAACGGGTTCATCGCGGAAGAGGACTCACAATTGCTGAAGCATGTTTCTTGGATCCTGTTGTATTGTCGAGGTGTGATCAGACAGTGTCCTAGAATGCATGGGTTGAATAGCGTGTTGGCTTACCTGACTAAAGAGGGTCCTGTTCTCTCGAGTGAGGAATATAGTGATGGCATTATGTTGAGCCAAAACGACGTACCAGCATACGATGCAGAACAGAGAATTGAACAGAGTCGCCTGCGGGCGCATGAGACGGACGAGGTGAAACGAAATCCTTTTGAAATGCTCACAATGTAAAACAAGAACGCTACAAGAGCGGTCATGAGAAGGAGCAACGACGAACATGGAGGATGACTTTACCATCTCGCGCGAGAAGACGGATCAACCGTGAAGAATAGACAGCACGGGACACTTTGGTCATCCGATAAAGACTATAAAACACGAGGACCAATAAAAAGCTATCGAGAACGAGGCTGTTTTCGGATTGAGAGATGCGCATGTCGTGGCTGAGCATGATTTACCCACGTTATGAACAAGATCGTCCACTGACGAATTCAATATTGGAGCAATGTTCGACATATCAAAAGGAACTTACGAGATTGGCTATAATGTCTAAGGATGAGATGAAGGGGACACGAAAAAATGAATGACATACGGGGTGCTGGCGTAATGCACATGCCGGTTTCATCTAGATATTCAAAATGCATGGCTAGCAAACGGAAAAGCCGTGATATATCAATAGATTTTTCAAGATTGAACACTCACGACCGGCATGAGTGAAGAAGTACAATACCACCCCAAGGACAGCAATAGCATAAAGGATGTACAATATATTCCACACCGCTGCAACGCTGCGCTTGCATCCCAAGATTGCACAAGCGCGTATTGCGACCAAAACTACGATTAACGATCAAAATGGATGTTTTAGAGTCTTGCTGGTGTACTTACGGCGGATCGATTCTCCGGAGCAGATTACGAAGAAGGGGAGGAATAGTTCAAAGGCGGTACAAAACTGGTGTGCGGTTGAGTTCGATAGATGGCGCAGAAACACACGGGAAGATATATACTTGTGTGGAGTTATGGGCCAGGTAACCTGTTTCCTCCAGCATTATGAATGTCTGTCCCATCAGATTCCAATATCGATTCATCAGGAAGAGTATTTTGACAATTGTCCAAGGAGTATTCCACATGTATGTTACCTGTTGATAGGCGTCCCGAGCGAGCTAGTTTGCGATTGTAACGTCAAACATACCTCGAACGAAAGAGTAAGGAGATAATCATAAACAAGAAAAGTGTACCCTGCGAAGGCAACTAGCCTGAATGAATCAACCAGACGAAGCGATGATAGTACAAAAATGCTCACTTGCGAGTGACCAAGTGGCCCAAGACTTCTGGCGGTACGGACATGCGGGAACCTATCCAGAGGATTGAGCAGTGGAGTCTAAGTGGTCGAGGAAACATGCATAGGAATTATCGTAGCTCTAAATCTATTAAGTTGCTCAGGCGTGTCAGCTATCTCAAAAACGACCATCTGTAAAAAGTTTTAGCCATTGAAATACTTCTTTTCATCTCAAAATGGAATCCAATTGAAATATGTAACATGTCATCGAGGTGGGTACAAACCTTGGTTGTGATGCAACCTCGGCAGTCGAGCCTGCGCAAATTTGCCTACGCGATCGGAAAGACATAGGAGCAGTTGTCAGATTCTATTTTCGTCAAGCAGTCCTTCAATCGGTCCATGGGGGAGCTCGAGTGGAAGGCCAAGCGACTCGGATAATGTTGCAGACGTATCAGGATGCCGACCACCCTGATGCCGTTACGATATGTGCAAACTCCAGAACGACGTGATTGAGTTTCAAAATTTCATCGATCGATTCACCGAGTACTTCCGGTATCAATAGGTGCATATGAGGGAAACTGTCAGAAAGATAGATCCCTTCCGGCGGGGCACCTACCACCGAGGTTTACCGACTTCCGTTTCCACAGGACGATATTACCTTGCTTCTTCAAAATCGGAGCGCAGATAACTCGATCATCTTCGCGACCCGACTGGAGTAGTTTTAAAATCATTTGACACAGTCACCCTTTTCAAGCTTACCACTGCCTTCATAATTTAAACCACCCTGTCCTTATCATAGGGTGTGTGTATCCGTGCACGTCGGATCTTCTCAGCCTCATATCAAACCGTCTTTTCCCCATCAACCTTTCCATATACGAGGCCCTCGTTGTTGGTGGGTCGGTTTACGTCTGGCCTGTCATACGTCTGACATGTCATCACATATAACATTGTCTGCATCTGTTGTGGTGCCTCTTTTCCAGTCATTATTATTGCCACACGGGATAAGCACAGGAAGGGTGATTTCACGTCGGACGTCGGCGAATACACACCGTCGGTACCCGAACCACCCCTGAGGCCTGAGGTGAAATAGTTCGACAAGTTTGAAGTCAAGTGTCCTAATTCTCCGTGGGATCGACTCTAGTTTGTGAAAACAGAAAATGATGAACGGCACCTAGAAATTCATCCAAGTCCATAAGTTACGCTCCGGTTTGCTCTCCCTGGTCATACACACAGCACCCCTTCCATGACAGACGTCCGCGATGCTGGCCCTAGACGAAGCCGTAGATCATCGCAGCCCCGCTGGTCCATCATCCCGAGGTGCGTGTAGAAACACTTGCCCGCAGTGTTGGATTGGGCGACCTGCACTTGAACAAGAACGGCGACCTTGCTGTCTTGATCGGGTATGTGATCGGACGACGTGGGGTCGTACATAGGCGGCGCATCAGCAGCGCATGACGCTTCCAGACGTTGGACGACGCCATGCACAAGGGATCGCCCAATCCCTCTGCGTTGATATGCAGGCAGAACGCCAAGCGTGAGAAGGGTGATGTGCGACAGGGGGATATCGGAGCATTTCGGGTCGGCAAGGGTTGGTTGTGCCAGTGAGGGACCCATGGCTGCTGAAGCAAAGCCAATGATGGCACCGCCGTCTGTCACGACCAAGCAAAGCCGTCGTGGGTTGATGAGCAGTTGGACGAAGAATGCGGCTGGGTAGGAGACGGGTAGGAGGGTGCGCTGCGGGGACACTGGTGAGGCGAATGGCATTGTGTGTATGCAAGGTACTTACATGCAGCGCGCGCACATGGGGGAGGTCGGATGCTTTCATAACGCGCAGAGCGACGCCTTCGGGTGGGGTCAATCGCGTGACGTGCTCGCAGCGACCGGTGCTCATGGTGGACGCGTTGCTGACAGAGGGAGACCGGATGTATTCCGAGTCGGTACGATTCGGAAGGATCAGAGGGGCTGAAGAGAAAGCAGTACCACATCGCTGAAAGTCCAAGATCATTGCATGAAATTCACATGTCAACGGCACTGTCGGGCCCAAGGACTTGAACCTTGACTAACCTTTGGATCTGCTCAGCTTTGACCATTTCATGTGGACGGCGTCAACTTATCAAAGCTGAGCCCAGTTACTCGACCCAGTAAGGGGGCCGAGTTTTGTATGTGCGGCCACACAGATGTTGGGGAGTGATTGGTGATGGAACAAGGTTCACACCAGGTAGCGCTGAGCCTGTGATCCGGCGTGGGGTTGCTAAGTAGCACTCCGCGGACTCGACTGCCACTAGGTAGAGATGTCTTTTGCTACTCACGCCATTCGTGTAGCGCGACTCGCGCGTCCCACCCGACTTTTCTCGACATCCTTGTTCTCCCGCTACGAGAACGTACTCGTATCAAGACCCCAGCCCGGAGTAGCTCTCATCACTCTCAACAGACCCAAGGCCCTCAACGCACTTAACGCTGCTCACTTCAAAGATATCGCTAACGCACTGAAAGAGGCGGATGTCGATACCAGCGTAGGCGCCATGGTGCTCACAGGCTCGGACAGGGCGTTCGCAGGTACGCGATACGTACCCATTGACTGCGTTGTCGCAGGCCTAACCCTACTTGATACCGCCGTCCAGCCGGAGCGGACATCAAGGAAATGAAAGACAAGTCATGTAATATCCTGTTTCTACCCTCTCCTACACCACGCTGAGAGGGACCTCTGTCAGTCGCCGAAGCGTACACTTCCAACTTCCTCGCCAACTGGGAGGTCATTTCCAAACTCAATAAGCCCGTCATCGCTGCAGTCAGTGGTTACGCAGTACGTGCTTACCATTCCCCTAGACCACCTCCCGTTGACTCTCGTAGCTTGGCGGAGGTCTTGAACTGGCACTCCAAGCCGACATCCTCCTCGTCTCGCCTTCCGCGCAGCTTGGGCAACCCGAGATCAACCTCGGCGTCATCCCGGGCGGTGGTGGTACCCAACGTCTCGCTCGTCTGATCGGCAAATCCCGCACGATGGAACTGGTCCTGACGGGCCGCATCATCAGCGCGGACGAAGCCGAGAAATGGGGACTAGTCAGCAGGGTCGTTCCCGAAGACATCGGGGTTGTCAATGCCGCTGTTCAAATAGCCGCAACTATCGCTGACAAGGGGCGTGTGGCTGTGGCTGCCGGAAAGGAGGTGGTTAATGCTGCATTTGAGTTGTCGCTCGCGGAAGGGTTGAGGTTCGAACGCAGGTTGTTCCACTCGTTGTTCGCGACCAAGGATCAGAAAGAAGGTGGGTTTTCACGGGACGCTTGTTGCTTATGACTGGTGTCCTGATGCACATTTCCAGGGATGACCGCGTTCGCCGAAAAACGCAAACCTGAGTGGTCACATTCATGAGATGCGTTAGCATGAAAAATGTCCTTATAAACACGTTGAGATATCATCATGCATTCATAGGTGGTATCCTTTGGTTCTTTTCAAGGTTGCCCTCGTTCTCCAGTAAGCCTCATTACGAGCAGAGTACAACAAGATGGCTGTTTCATTGAAAAGTGCGCTTTGCGTACACATCATACCCCCACGGCAAATAGGTGCCCGCGCAAAATATGTAATCGATATCTCTCACCAACCATAGGGAAGTAGCAAGCTGTGATGGAACCGATCAGTGCCGCTTCATAGGCTTCGAGTAAGCTAACAGTTCAATACATAAGGTCCAGGTTGTTGTACAAGGCAGATGCACGGCTGTCAGTATAACTACATTTACGGCACGTTTGTTTGCGGTCAGAAGGTTGTGGGATAGCAAGACTTTTTGTGCTCTGTCCAGTGTTGTTTCTGATGCGACGCTTCACACTGAGGGAGAGGTCAGCTATACCCTGGAGTAAGAATGATGTCTTACGTATACTGCCGACTTGCACCTAGAACCCGCTGGTAGGTCAGCGTTTCAGCGTTCACACGCGTCCGAGATGTCACTTGCCTACTGCATTGTTTGAGTTCTGGACCGACTGAATCCACTCGACGATCGCATCCTCGAACACCGCACTGATTCAAAGGTTTTTCGAGTGTTTCTTTCATCATTTTAGACAACACGACCATTTCACTACGGGGCATCAGTCTCGAATAGGATCACAGTTGTTACTCGCATACAGCGATCCTGTCAAGGACAGGTAACAACGATCGGAGGTTTCTCCCGGAAATTGGCCTTGGTAGCGACGCCGCCAGGTGTTGAGTTTCGGGATGAGCTTTTGCTTGACGTCTTCTGGAATCGCAGTCGTTCCCTGGAGGACGAGAAGTGTCGAAAGGAACTGGCAGATTTCGCTAATGATTTCCGGTTCAGATGGATCATCCGTGTTGGCTATCCGAGTGGCCTGCAATACGGCCAAGTCGGATGCTGCAGGTGTCTTTTGATAGCGGACAAAGTACGGTCTGGTGTATGCGTGTTTGATCAAGTGATCGCGAGTGAGGGTAGCACGCTTACAGGTGACAAACGACGTTGATCATGACTGTCGCCATGTTGTACGGAGCCGTGTACTTTTTATACTGGGCGACCAGTGCAGGAAGATGCTTTGCAGAAAATTCACTGTTTTGGGAGATTGTCCGCGTTCAAGCCGTATGTTATTGGGACCGTTGCTCACCTGTAAACCGCTCCTGCCTGGGGAGGGGGCCACGTTTCTAAGAGACCAAGCTGATATACATCAAGATGTTTATTGGTGTGGTGATCTGCTAGCGCGAAAATGAGCCCACTTGTCGCCTCAGATCTATGAGTCTGCGCTCTTCAGATCGGACGTCGGGGTTCGACGGGTCGTTGGTGAGCCCACAATGCCTGGCAATCGACTGAGCGGTAACATTCAAGATGTCCTGTACTTCCTCTGGATTCAAGGCCTGCATGGCGGAGTAGAGTCAAACGGCGTCGGGGCCAAAAACTTATCCAGGTGGTGATAACGCGCGACGCTACAAGTTCGAAAGTGTCTGACTACTGTATTGTAGTTACGTTTGAAAGGGAATACATTATATGGCAGGAGTGACATGTCACGACATTCGCTTACTCAACCCCTGTGCTCGTACTTACTATACGCGTGTCCATCTTCCATGTCTTCCGAAGCGACTCCCGAAACCATTTCACTCTCAATCGGTTTTCGCGGTACAACACACGAGATATCACTGCCTCCAGATGCACCCCTGATGCGTCTAGTAACCCTGTTAGAAGAGCTGACGTCGGTACCGACGACACTTCAGAAACTCTTGTTTCGAGGAAAGAAGTTTCAGCACGCGGCTAACCTCACGCTAGCACAGATCGGTCTCAGGGACGGGACAAAGCTTCAAATGCTAGGGCAAACTGCGCAGGAAATTACCTCGCTGAACGTGACCGAGTCGGAACACCAGCGGAAGGAGAGGATCTTACGTGAACGGGCTTTGAAACCGCAGGTCAAGGTATGTATGCGTTTCAGTCTACGCCAAACGAACGCTAGATCTGATATGGATCCTAGGTCCGCTCGACCGCTTCTTCGGCCGTTGCTTCGACAACATATGTCTTCCATAAGCTCGAACCGCTGAGTCACTTGCCAAAGCCAGAAGCGGCGCTCGAGCGATTATCCAAGCTATCAAGTGATCCAGCAATTCGTCACATCATGCAGAAACACAAATTCTCTGTTGGTGTGCTGACCGAGCTCGCTCCCCATGAAGCACCTCACCTACTAGGACTCAACGTCGGCGCGGGACAGTCCATTAAACTGCGCATACGGACAGATGCGTATGATGGTTTCAGACCGTATCTTGAAGTTCGCCGTGTGCTCTGTCATGAGCTGACGCACAATGTCTGGGGTGATCATGATGATAATGTGAGATAAGTTCTGGCTTTTCTCGATTGGTACTGGGATTGATTTCTGGCATAACGTAAGTTTAAAGAACTCAACTCGCAGCTCAACAGGGAAGTGGCCGAGTTCGAAGCTGTGGAGAAACGTGGAACGCACTACCTAGTGGATTTGAGAGGCACTTACGAGCCCTCGTCAAACGAAGATGCTGACGCGTTAATTCACGCACTTGGAGGAAACGGGATACCATTGGGTTCAGATTCAGTCGAGGATAGACGACGTAGAGCATTGGAGGCTGCTACTGCACGCTTGAGAAAGGAGGAGGAGGAACTGGAGGAGAGTTGCGGCACGACGGTGAGATCAAACAAGATTTCACGAAGTTGATTTCGAGAAGATGGCTGAGCGCTCAGTTTTCCTTCTCTGACGGATGGGCCATTATCCGTTTGCACGCAATTCGTGGCTGCTGGTAAATAAAGGTGCCTGGGCTCATAAGCCAACCACCCCAAATCTGGCCGACAATGCAGTCAGTGATGCAATTGATCATTGACAAGAACTTTACGTTGTGAGGGCCCTGACTGACAGATGACTCATGGTGGCGTTGAGAATAATCTGATTGGCTGTCTAACCGGTATGTAGTCTCTATAAAGTCAAGTTCCATCAGAACGTGGCGCGCACTAGTACTTATCAGTGGTAACGTTCAGGGTTAAAGCAGGTCAGCGCTTGAGCTGGTTGAAGCCTAAGCCAAATGTAACCGAGGCTCGTCAGTCTCAGATAGGTTGCCATGTGCCCATGACAAGTGACTCTCCACTGTCGCGCCTCGAACGCTGTTAAGTACACGAATGTGGTGATCGGATAGAATGGGCACCGGGACACTACAGGGCCTACCCTGGAGATCTCGAAAAAGTTCCGGCACACTGATAACTTGCCAGCCGAGTGTTGACATAAATTAAACTCTAGCATCGTCTTTACCATTTCTGCATATCTTCCGATATTCGGGCTCCGGAGATATTTATTAGGACCGGTCTCAGTCTATGAGTATAGGTTTGCCAAAAACCCCCATTGATCCTGTCCGCACCATGTCTGATAGTCAGATGCCAGTGAGTTTGGTATGGGGCCCGGAACTGATCGGTAAAAAATACCATTGGGTTAATCCTGGATACTATCTGCGTACTCACCAATTTGACCAGGGTACACCATTTCTGGTTTGTGCGTGCACTCGACCTCCTTGCTGCCCCAGAATCTGATGCTCCAACCAGCTTGTATGGTGCCACGTTGGGACAATCGATTTGTTACACACTTTGGTTTCCGAATGACTCCTGGCTCACAAAAGCATTCGTACGTGCGTTTCAGGCGTTCTTCACCACCTATCTGACGTATCTTCCCTTAGGTTTTCATGATATTGTAGGTTGTGACGTTGGGTATTTTCTTTTTCACCGTCACAATGCCCCTTCCTAGCTTAACAGACACTGTTCATATGCTCGGAAGTACTCAAACTATTTGGGAACTGCTCGTGGCATGTCACCAAGATCACTCCTGGATTTGCAGACATGTGCTACCGTGGTAGGTATAAATCATCCCAGATGCAGTCGACCTGTATTTATGTGATCTGTAGGGGCGGGCATGTAAGTGTCTCGAAGGTTTGATATGCTGTCCAGTACTTGTTTTTACTCTCGATTGAAGACTCTGATATGGCTCAATGTGAGATGTTATCCGAGACCTTTTAGCTTGTGCTCACCACCGGGTTACTAGTGCATCATCACCTTTGCTGTGAAAAGGTCTGTAGCAGTTCTCATGGATGTAAAACATATTAAAATTCATTGGTCAGTTTTTACTGCCATCGCATATGGACGAGTAGGTCCTTGCTGTTAAACCGCCACCTTCCTTACACCGCTCAGTAATGTCTCCACAGTCAGTGGGAAGAACAAAGTCGTTACTTTTGTTATTGTCAGTCCCGACTATCAGGATTTATACTTCAAGATCTCATCTCTCTTTTCTGCAGTCTGCCATGACGATTTTGGGACTCGGTAAGTTCATCATTGCAGTAGTGAACCTCGCCTGACTTGCCACTTTGCCAGCTTTTGGCATATGTACGTATCCTGACAGACTGGTTTGAGAACTACTAAATGCGTGCCATCCTAGGGTATGACACTGATGTGTATGTGTTCTCTTTACCCTTGCCGTTCAGAGCTGAAACAACCCATTTTCAGCACTCGGGTTGGAACTCTGGATCATTTATTCGCAAGTCCAGTGAGGTCCCCATGTTGTATTGGGGTCTTTGCTGATTTCTTTGTATCATCCAACGATATCCTCACTGCCAGCTGATACTGCCGTGTGCTAGCTTGGCCACTCTATGCGATATTCTCATCACAATTGCCGTCTTTAGATATATGTGGAAATCCGGCTTCCGCAGGCAACGCAGTATAATCCAGGATTTGGCACTCATTATCATCAATACGGGTGTATTTACTTGGTCAGCCCGCTGTGTCTTTTTCCGTACACTTTTATCACATGTCATTCAGTGCAATAGCAGCAATTGTCGGTATCATGGTACGTGTAGAGTTGGTACGTTGAGCAATTACTAACCGACCTGTAACAGTACCTCGTCCAGGGCAGCAAGTATTTGTTAGGTGTGGTGGGCATGGTATTTGCCCGATGTCAGTGCCACCTTTCAAGTGACAGATAAAATCATGTTGATATTTCATCTCATGCAGGTTACGTGAACTCCATGCTGGCTGTGTAAGTCTCATGGCAAACTCTTTTCATACCCAAAGTGCCGACCCCAGTGTTCCGACAGGCTCAATGCGAGAAAAACCATTCGTGAACGGGACCAAAACGTCTACGACTTGTCTACCATGTAAGGCTTTAGTCTCCCCGGCCGTCTTCGGTCCCGCTGAACTCGTGCCAGTCCTAATTAACATGGATACAAACTCGTATTATCTTAGTCAAATTTCTCGAGATTTCTGTTGGACATATTACTTTCATTGTATACTTATGATACATAACAGGTCGTCGGATGGATATAATATCGTTGACTATTGTTTGTTACAAACCCCTGGTTCGGCTCGTCGTTTGTTCCTTTGCACTGTGCTTCGTCGGTACCGCGTTCTGATGCGTACATCTGTCGCGAGCACCATATTCGGGGGGACTCCACTGGCGTGATGGGGACGGATGGACGCTAATCCGAATGGTATATACTAGTACACGAGGCAATACAGTACATGGGCGATTATCCTTAATTACCAACAGGTCTATATCTCAAAGATGCAGCGTCCTCGGCCTAAACGTCCAAATCTCGATCACCATCTTCCCAGACCTCTTGCACATGATCGCGCACGTCCCCCCTTTGCAAGCCACCTTCCATACGCTGTCACATCGCTCACTCAAATCTCGGACAGGCATCCCGCTCTGGGTTTCGTACATCCGCACCCGTCCATCGTTGCCACCGGTGATGAGAAAGTTCGAATCGAACTGGAGAGATGTGACAGAAGAATCGTGGGCGGAAATACGTTGCAAGGAGGTGTAGTTGTGCAGGTCGAACGTAATGACACGTCCGTCCGACCCCCCCGTGGCGAGGAGGCCGGTGGTAGGGCAGAGTTGTAATTGACACACGAGAGCGGTATGCCCTTGCAACAGTGCGGTGCATTGCCTGAAAGGATCATTGGGTCTCAAGGGAAAATGTCAATTATGGTGATGGACTGACCCTGACATAGCATCCCATACACGGACAGTTGTATCCATTCCTCCGGAAACGACGCGGACACCATCAAATGCAACCGAATAGATTTCTTGCTCATGACCGGCGAGGACATGTAGACACTCCCCTGTATCTACGTTCCATATCTGCCGTGCCGTATCAACCAGAATGCACAGATGCAGGAGCAATGGACGTACTCGGCAACTTGCATCATAACTCCCACTGACCACCCTATTGCCACACACATCCAGGCATCGAACGCTATTTGAATGACCCTGTAATATTCGAAGCATTCGGCCTTTCTGTATATCCCAAACGCGAACCGTCGTATCACGAGAGCCAGTCACCGCGACTGGACGATTGTGCAGAACACGGGCACACCTGATAGTCGCGGTATGGCCTCGTAGAATGTAGACACAATGGCTACAGGAAGTCACGATCAGCCTGCAATAAACGCAAAGAGCTGCAAAGCTGATACCCTGACACCACGTCCCAGATGCGCAGACTCTTATCACAGCCAGCGCTGACGACGATCGGATTGGGTTGACCCCAACCTTCTGAAGTACAACACAAGTCACTTGGCTTTCCCGGAGTCTCTGACCGCTGTGCCGTTCTCGGCCGCCTCTTCTTTGGCATATCGAGTCCCAAGGCACGACGATATTTCATGTGTATACAACCGTTCGTTACAGGCGACCTGGACAATGGTACCGCTGACTCATCACCAAGTGCTTTGGTGTCGCTCTTGGGTTCGTCCCAATAGCCGCCGCGACTAACAAGGTGTACTGCCCACACACCTTGGTCGTGCCCTGTGAGTGTGCGACATAAAACACCAGTGTTAGCGCTATAGATGTGAACCTTTGAATTGGCACAGCCAACGACGACGCGATCAGAGTCCAGCGCTACGGATGTAACGACACCACCATCGGGTGTCGCGATGGGCATGCGGTGCGAACGGAGAAGATATCCCCCTCTTCGCATATTAGACACTTGACACGATGTTAGTGCGTAGTATCTGGCAGATAGTTATCGCTCACTTATAACGTAGGAGTGCTGAAAATGCTTCCGGTATGATGGTGAAGCGTCGTCGACCGACTTTCCGCCGAAAGACCGTCTCCATGAGGATAGAGGGGATTGTTCCTGTCGCTTCAAACTTTCTTCTGCAGTAAGGGCTTGTAGCACTGGATCCATCGGATAAGTCGGGAACAGACCCGGCTCTCTGGAAGACTCCTCGACGAGCTCGTCGTCGTATTCGATTTCCTCTGCGTTGTCTGTATCCACATTAAAGCGATACGTCCCACACATTGATTTCCAGAGCCATTCGTCCTCAACAAGATCATGCCAACGTTTCGAAACCTGGCTAGCTCTGGCGAGCGTCTTCGGGTCCTCTACAAAGCTAAGGATATGCAATGCTATTTCCGGAGGGAGTTCCGCGAGGAAATCACGCCTGAGCATGGGGGCAACAGTCTGCGAGATGAAAAGAAGCTCGGTGGGGGTGCAGTCATTGAGGAGAGAGAGGAGATAGCGTTTGCGGGATGCGGGGCCGAGGGCTATTAAGTTCGCAAACTCGATGCGGGACAGATTCGCGGGATCGTACGATGTTAAGTGTGCCCTCGAGAGGTGGATGGTATCGGTGAAGAGAGAACTGGTTGGGCCAGGTGATGGTGCGGGGGTCGGGGGGGATGCAGCGGGCATGAATACGGTAGAAGGTGACTTGCCTACGCTCACGTGGCGCCGATGATCATTTGTGGGTGACTGCGAGCCTCTGCTGGCGGTGACCGACCTGGCTATGGGATCGTCGCTCATGTCTTGCGAGCGTAGCGAACTGGTAGAAGCCATCAATACGAGTAAATCGACCTGTAAATCGAAACTAGGTGAGCAATGAAGTCGGCAGTCAGCACGACATCAGCGCGGGGTTGTGAATATTGAGTGTGGTCGCAAAGCTGCTCGTCATAACTGACAACGAGACGGGAAATAGTTCCCATTTACAGACACGATGCATGCACGTGACATCCTGCCTATGGCGCTAGTAGTAGCTGGTCCTAATCCTTGTCTTCAGTCCAAGACGTCTAGCCTAATCGCTAAACAAGTTATTCTGGACGCTATCCAAACATTCCTGGTTAATAGAACCCGACTTTCTGGCGGAAAAATGGCGAACAAAAAGAAGGCTCAAGCTAAGAAACAAGCCCAGGCAAATGGTATCAAGTGCGCTTGCCATTTGCTTACCCTAACCCCCCTGCTAATTTGCCTTCAGGACTCAGACTCAGACAGAGTCCCAGTCGAAACCAACAAGTCCCATCTCCCCTTCTTCACCACCTGTCGAGTCTCCTTTACTGGAGAAACCCACAGGTCCGACCGCAGACGACAAAAAGGAGCAAGGAAACGTCGCTTTCAAAGCAAAACAATACAGCGATGCTATCGAGCTATACACCAAAGCCATAGGTCCGCTCCCCCCCTCTCTACGACAAGTCTTATCACCTGACTGTCAACGTGTTTTTCTTTAAGAGATGAAGCCCACAGAGCCTTCCTATCTCACTAACCGTGCTGCATCTTACATGGCCTTGAAACGCTTCCGCCTGGCACTAGCTGACTGTCAGCAGGCGGCCGCGTTGCAATCAGCCGATCATTCATCGAAGACTTTGATTCGTCTTGCACGCTGTCATCTCGCTCTGGGCTCTTCGCAGCCTGCTCTGACGACGTTACGTACTGTAATTTCCCTGGAACCGACCAACGCTGCTGCGCTGCAACTTCAGGAAAAAGTCCTCGAGCTTGAAGCTCACTTGCGTAACTTTGACAGTGCGAAACGACAAAAAGAGTGGGGGATGGCCCGACTAGCTCTGGACAAATGCCTACAGAGCATAGAAGGCGAGGCCGGCGAAGTACCGACACAATGGCGCCTGTGGAGAATCGAACTAGAACTTGTACGTGCTAATTGGGGTGCCGCCAACATCGCTGCAAAGTAGGTAGAGTGGTGAGATATCACTACAGCATCTGACCTGATGGCATATTTTCGTCCGTAGTGACGCTATGAGACTTGATCCCAACTCGCCCGAGATTCTGGCTGTGCGTGGCCTAGTGCTTTTCCTTTCAGGCAAGCTGCCACAAGCACTTCAACACGTTGCATCAGCGCTCCGGTTAGACCCTGAACATGAAGCTGCTTCACGGCTACGAAAGCGTATAAAAGACGTGGAACGGATAAAGGAAGAGGGTAATGCATCCTTTAAAAGCGGTAAATTGGACGAGGCAGTTACACTTTATACGGAGTGTTTAGAAGTGCGTAACACTCTACAACTCTAGTGGTCGTGTTGATTGCTCCTCTCAACAGCGCATAGGTGCAGCGGAAGAGGAGGGTAAAGGCGGACATCTCCGTGCTACCCTCCTGTCAAACCGTGCCACTACACTAGTAAAGGTACTGGATCCATTAACATAATGCATCTCTCACGTCTTTTATGACCTCGAGCGTAGCTTGAAAGATACGATGAAGCCTTGATAGATACGGAAGCTTCCCTCGCTCTCCTTCCAACATCCTTCAAAGCGCTGCGCACACGGGCTCGCATCCATCTCCACCTTGAGAAATTCGACGCCGCAGTAGCAGACTTCAAGTCTTCTATTGAACAGGCTGGATTTGAAAATGCAGATGCAGATGCCAGATCCCTCGGGACCGAACTCAGAAAAGCTGAGGCTGCCCTCAAACGAAGTAAAACGAAAGATTATTACAAGATTCTCGGTTGGTTTCTATTTGATTCTTGGGAATAAGGTCTCTTATGTCATGTCTAGGCGTTCCAAGGGATTGCTCAGACGCGGACATTAAAAAGGCATATCGTCGGGAAAGTCTGAAACACCACCCAGATAAGGTCACCATCCCGGTCCCACTATGATCATACACTCATCTTTTTTATCTGCAGGGAGGGGACGAGGAGAAATTCAAACTCGTCGTCGAAGCGCACGCTGTGATGTCAGATCCTCGACGACGAGAGCGATACGACATGGGCGAGGACGAAGATGGACAGAACGATTCCGGCATGGGTGGAATGGATGGTCCATTCGGGGGTATGAATCCAGTCGATCTCGCGGACATCTTTGCTCAGTTCCAGGGTGGTGGTCCATTCGGCGGCGGCGGCGGCGGCTTCCGCTTCCATACTGGGGGTCGACCGTCTGGTGATTTTGGCTTCTGAGAGAGCGTTTGCGTTTTCGGGCATTCACGGCATTTTCTTGTAAGTATCATGTTGGATAACATACCCTAGCTCTATATTATCCTTTTGAGATTCTGCAAAGGGCAGATTCGTCATAGGGGAGCCGAGAAGCTGCCGTCGTAGGTATACTTAGCTTTGGAAGTGCGTCGGAGTCAGAGCCCCACCCAACCATTGTACACTTTGCTATGAGGCTACATTTTGTACGCTCTAACCCTAACCCCACGACAACATTTCCGCTTTGCTGAGTCGGAGTTCAAAATTGGTCAATTGGTCGACCGGTTAGGTCCTAGCGGAGTTTCCGCGCGATTTCTTTTTTGGAATTACTTACTTAAGTAATTACAGGAATTTAATTTTCTGGGGGTAAGCGCCCCTGTCGCAAGGTTAGAACTTGAACCACGCTTGATTCCTTACATCCATCAACATGCCGAATTTAAAGCAGGGCACCCTTCCGTTCGCAAGCGCCAAACGAACCAACTCCATTTACAATGGAAAGCAAACCTTGGTCACAGAGAAAGGGAAAATTAGGCGAGTAGAGAGACCGGTGGAAGCTCAGGACGATGCAGAGCCCAGCGAGGCCATTGTGACTTTCTCTGATGAGGGCACGGCTACGGCATACATTTCCGTGCCGGTCAAAAGAACGCGTACGAGCACGAAGACACGGTCATCTTCTGCGACAGCAAAGCAAGGAATTACACAATCGCCATCATCTGAAAAGGAGGAATCTTCTCGGGCCGGGATAGAGGGGGAACATCTGGATGTCGAAGACAAAGCCGGTCGTTACCGCAATTACTACAATGAAGTCAGGTCAAAGATGGGATATATGCAACCCGGTAAGTACGCACGATTCTTGGTCGATGCTGTAGGATAAGAGTGTTCACTCTGTGTCCATCCATAGTCCACTCGGATGGTCAGAACAAGATACACCAAATGCTCCGTTTCTTTGACATGTGGGTCTATCTAATAGGGGAGTTCATTGTTATTGCTCACGGTGGTTCAGGTCATACGGGTTTGGTCCGTGTATCGGAATGACAAGACTGGAGCGATGGGAAAGAGCGGAAGCGTTCGGCCTTAATCCACCCGTGGAAGTAAGTTCACGTCACTCTTCGCCCGCCCAATATAAACATGTTTTCAGGTTCGAGACATTTTACTCACCAAGGAAGGCATTGAGAAGGTTGAATACGCCCAATGTGTGCTGCATGGCGAGGTTTGAATATGGAGTTACAAGTGAGCTGCCCCTGGAGAGTGGAAATTCAAATGTTCATTCCGCACCCAGGTTCATCAAGCTTAAATAATGAAATGCGTTTCAATCGGGGTTTCTTTCTCCCCTTCCCCCCTTTCAATGCGATGAGTACTAACCATATACCCGTTGTTTGGCACTGCTTCACCTTGTGTACTAGTAACTTATCTAATTCCTGTGCACAATGTACCACTGCCCGAACGTATGGTGGCGGACACCCGCTGCCATAGTCCATGACCAGGAACTAGCGCATCGAAAAGCCCACATTGAATATGGTCGTGGCAGTCTTAGTGGTATACTTAGCTCGTGACCTAATCACAAGTTCTAAACAAACTATCCGTATATTTTTCCGTGGGAAATTTCTCTCTTGTTTTCTAATCAAGCTTTCGAGGTCAAGCAAGGATATCTATTGCCTTGTTGAGTGTGGTGTGCCCAACTTCGTCGACCGACTTGGGAGCTGCTCGCGAACCGACGCCGCTCCATTTCACTTGAACTCACGATTGGTTCGAGTCTTGACAATGGTATGCTCTCACGCTGCTCACTCCATTTCCCTGACTCAGCGAAAAGGGTCCTTTCGTATTGACTTCCTTTCGTGCACCCAGTCAGCCCACAGTTTTTCGTGTCGGACATTCGGCCGCTGTTCAAGCCATCCCCGTCAAGAGGATGTGCGACACTCCAATGGCTGCTTTCACGCGCGGCATTTAATCGTGGAAAGAAAACGACGGAAGGATTATGTATTGTCTCCATTTCGTTCGTCATGTGCCACCAGAACCCCCAAAGGGATGGCAAACAGAGACCACAGCGTGGTTTCGCTGTGACCCTGGTGCGAACTTGGACACGTGTGCTCTGGTCATGGATGCATCCCCGGGCCCGTTTCGCCTATTGACTGGATCATATACCTCAATAGAGATTAGTAGTTCATAATGTTCTGCGACCAAGGTGTCACCATGGAGATGTGGCGTCTTTCCACCTCTCACAAGAAGCAAGGGTGGAAGGTGATGCATGATGTTCCAAATAATTTTGCTTGTTTCTTCGCGTGCCCTGCGGGAAATCGACCATATTAATCTTCAAGGGTCGCAATGCGGAGGTGTGTGTCTGAGACTTGTGCGAGTGGGACGCCCCTTTTTCGCGCAGATAAACACTATTGTTAGCTGATGGGTACGTTTCATGATTCCTCTATTTTCTATTTGGTCAAAAGATTCCACCTTTGCCAGTGACTACTCCCAAAAGTGTTGGCCGGTACCAGAAACTCGCCGTTTTGAGTATGCGAGTACGTGTCTTTTCGCACTGGCATGAAGATGTGTTTCCCAGGAGTCGCGTCCGGATACGGTATGCATAACCCGTCTGTCTTACCGTAGGGGGAATGATGGGGACGAGAGGCTTCGCTCTCCGATATATAAGGGCGTTTGCTCACCATAAAGGAGGATCTTAATGCTGGTGGTCTCAACTCCGTCGTCTCATACTATAATGTCTTCGCCTCGCCACTCGGAAGTGGATGTTCTCGTCATCGGTGCTGGTCCCGCTGGCCTCATGTGCGCCAACGCGCTGGCCAATGCACGCATAAATGTCAGGATTGTGGACAAACGGTAAGCACTCGTCGTCGTAATTGTCGTCCTTATTTACCGATGTACCGCATAGCGCTGCCAAAGTCATGGCTGGTCAAGCGGACGGAATTTCACCTCGAACCATCGAGGTCTTCCAGGTCAGCATCTCTATCTTCCGTTTCCTGGGTTCCATCGATGACGACTTTCGCAGAGCTATGGAATTGCAGAGCGTCTTTTGCGGGAAGGATGTCAAGTACACATGGCTGTAAGTGACTTGGAGTCCGGGTATTAGTCTCTAATGCTTTGTGTGATGCAGGCATTCTATGACCCCTCTCCCGAAGGTGGCATTCGGGTAAACACTATCATGTACATGATCCGATCAAGTCTCATTTTTCAACCTCAGCTATCGAGGCGTGCCCCGGACGTAACTGCACCCAGTGCTCGTTACCCCTTTGAAGTATGTACTATTTGAGCTTGCAGCCTCCGTTCTCAAGACAAGTCCATAGCTTGCACTCCACCAAGGAGGAATTGAGTCGATATTTTTAGATTCCATGAAGTCATTGGGTGTTGAAGTTGAACGGTCGACTATCCCCACTGAAATAAAATTATCAACCGATGAGGCAGAACTTGCCGATCCCACGTCACATCCAGTCAAGGTGAATAATTTCTATCCACACCGGTACATGTGCTCACGGGGAAGTTTCAGGTGACATTGAAACACCTCGAGGAACCCGATGAAGAGCCGCATGAAGAAACTGTACATGCCAAGTTTGTGCTTGGCGCAGATGGTTCGGAGTTTGCCGCCGCACCCGTGTCAGAACTCACGCATACGGTACACACAGGAGCCCATTCGTGGGTCAGGAAAACATTCAACATAACCATGGATGGGGAACAAAGTAGTGAGAACGTTTTCTCGGTTTAACAGATGTCGCAGGGTCTCATTATCCCTGGAAGACTTCATTTGGGGAGTTTTGGACATGGTTCCAGACACAGATTTCCCCGATATACGGAATAAGTGCCTTATCCATTCCAACAATGGGTCATGCCTTCTTGTCCCTCGTGAGGCTGACAGAATCCGGGTCTACATGCAACTCGCCGATAAGGACGTGCTGGATCCAAATACCGGACGGGTCGTTAAGGGAAAGATGGGACCCAAACAATTGCTCGAGGTCTGTCTCTTCTCGTCATGTGGATGCATTGAGATTGGCTTACCACCGTGGAGCAGGTTGCACAACAGTCACTTGGTCCATACACCCTGAACCCGACGGACGGCATCAACTGGTGGACACTATATATCAGTAAGTCACTGCTTACTAAAACCTGGTTTCATTTCCCTGATTTTTGATTAGTTGGCCAACGCGTGGCATCCAAGTTCTCTGTTAAGGACCGTGTATTTATCGCCGGGGACGCATGCCATACGCACTCGCCTAAAGCAGGTAAATGTTCCTCCTGTACTGTGAAGTGCGCAGGCAGACTGATTGCTGTCCCAGGTCAGGGCATGAATGCTAGCATAAATGACGCGCACAATCTCGGTATGCTGACATGATCAATCGTTACTCGCACACGATTTGACTACTGATGGCAGCTTGGAAGCTCGCGTTCGTGATCCGAGGTTGGGCAGAGATGTCCTTGTTGTCGACTGTAAGCTACTATTTTGATATATCTGACATGTGAGTAAAATACCCACCACACAGTACGAATCGGAGCGCCGCACGTACGCACAGGATCTCATTGCATTTGACAAGACATTTTCCACCCTTTTCTCCGGAAAGCCCCTAACGACCAATAACGTCGATGGCGTTTCTCATCAACAGTTCTTAGAGTGAGTAAAGTCACGGGTTAGGCGAGCCCATCTAATCATAGTCAACAGGGCATTTCAAACTTTTGGAGGGTTCACAAGTGGCATTGGTGTGCGTTACAGCCCATCGGTAGTTGTCATCGATGCGCACCAATCTCTAGCGACCAACCTCATCATCGGTGAACGTGTTCCCCCACAAAAGTTCCTTCGAGCAGCCGATGCATGGCCATACGAGCTCCAAGATCTTCTTTCATCCGACTTCCGCTATAAACTCCTCGTGTTCACTGGCGATTTCGATGATGCTTTGCAACTGGAAAGAATTGAGTCCATGGTGAAGGACATGGAACAACCGGAAAGCTTCCTGATGAAATATACTTCGCACATCACCTCAAAATCGAGGTTTGACATCCTCACGATCAGCAAAGGAAGGAAGGAAGAGTTTGATTTTCTGAAAGTTCCATCGTTGCTGAGATCGCATTGGTCCAAGTAAGTGCGGTTGTGATCTGGAACACACCTGTCTTGACGTACCTTGTAGAGTATTGATTGACGATACGGACGTTACCGGCAGCGTTGGTGGTCGAGGCTACTCGTCCTATGGTGTGGCCTACGAAGGTGCAATTGTAGTGGTTCGACCAGACGGATACGTTGGCACGATCGCGCCTTTGGATGGCGTTGGCGAGATAAATGAGTATTTTACGCGATTCCTGAAGATGTGATGGTATGCTCCCAACAGGAAAACGCAGCGCTGCCGACGGACTGGAGCGTGTATGCCGTGTGTATGTAAAGATGTTGTAGTGTTCACGCATCACTTGATAATCGGCGTCGACTTGCAACTACAGTGTGACGCTTGCTCGTAATGCATGCATGACCATCCGGGTAAAGCCACAGTAATGGCAATTTTTTGCAAGATGAATACTGAATGGATAGCACACTGGCGGTAATGAGGCAAACTGCGTCCAGAACAGTATGGTACATTAATAGATCTGTGATTCGTTCGATTTGGAGGTTGAACCCTGAACGTTGAGGGATCCACACTTGAAGTAACTTCAGCTCATATCAAGGTTACGTTGATACCTCTGATCTGAGGTGTATTTCCTAACGTACCCTTGCTTCTGCATCACGCTTCTTCGACACCACAACAGGAGGAAATGCATCATGGTCTAGAAGTGATTCCATGGAGACTGTTGCCAAACATGGCCCATATGATGGTCAAAAGGACGGAACGGAGTACTATTTGAAGGACTCACCATAAACCAGAAGCAGTGCGAGTTGCCTCCTGTGTTATCTCACGCTGAATCAGTGAATGTGTCAGCCAAGACGACAGAAACCTAGTCTTTGCGCTCGGGGACAATTTAAATTTATTCCTCGCAGCGGCGGAAGTATTATAGGCCCGCCTGATGGATGTACCCGTACCTTTGACATCCATGTATTTTGACTCCCAGTACGGTTCTGAGGTAGCAGTGGCGTTTCGACAACCTCCGATGCCGGTGTACGCATTCAGCAAGGATGTCAAGCTTGGTTGTACTTCATGTAGAGTGGCTTTATTGCCTCACGACCATCTCGTGGGCTGCCTTCACAAACTGTACATGGAGACTGTGAGTGAGGAACCTGTGCAACGACCCCCCAAATGTCGAGCTCGAGGGGGAGTGGAGATGTCAGGACGAGCTAGGCAACCCGGGAGCGTGTCGACGGCATCGGGATGTGACGAGAACCCTAGAAACAGGCCGAAGAACCTGCGAAACACGTTAGAACATCAGCACGAACGTTTCGAGTATAGGGAGGAGGAAACCCTACCTAAGGGGGCTCCAGACGAGCTGGACGAGCCAGACGACGAAACCGCTGTACCAGGCGGTGCCCAGAGCGCCCAGGAACATGCTGAAGGCAATAGCAACCTGTGCGGCGACGGCACGAACACGCCACGTCGAGTTAGAGGCCCAGGAGGTCATCTTGATTCTTGACCTGAAGGTTGAGTGGAGAGTCGTCGAGGCCGATCGGGACCACCAAAGGGTTGTAGAATGTGCCGGATACGATGGGATATGTTCCAGGAGCGACGGGAACGCGCACGCCGTCGAAACGGACACGCAAACTCGAAATAGAGGGCCAGGAGACCAGGTGGAGGCGAACAGAGACGTCGAGCACCGTGACGAACCGGAGCGCCAGAGCGATGGAGATGGCGTCCACATGAGTTGGAAACGAGGTGGAACGGATGGCGCAACGGATACAGCACGCCGCGAGTCGAAACGAGTCGAAACGACCTCGCTAGCTAGGTGTCAGGCGAGCCAGAACGGACAGCGCAACCGCATGAAGACGGGCGTACCTGGGGCCCATCCAAACCATCCACATCCACGCATCATCCCAGGTCGCCTACTGTCTGATCGGAGGTAGTCGTAGCGTGTACATACTGAAACGTTTTCCTAATAACCTGCCAGTGCCAGCATGGAAACCGCCCGGCGCCCACAATCACAGCGTGGGTGACACAAGTTGATGTGCATGTCAGATCCGGATCCCTTATCTCTTCGAGGGAATCCCGTAGTCTCTGTTTCAATATCATATTTCCCTCCTGCCATGGATCAGAAACAGTCCGAACACCACGGGATTCTTGTCACTCTGGAACCACACAGCTGTCGCAATTGTCAGAACGAAGCAAACACTGTTTTACCCGACGATTACTAGTCATATCGACTCGGATTCTACCGCGTATGGCCGCCCTGCCCCAGCTCAAAAATCAAGATAAGATCGCCGCGCTCGCTATGGGCTAATCTTTGGACGGCGCTCGTGAGCCGTGACGAGCGGCGGAGGGGACGGAGACGAGCGCGATGGAGATGGAGACGAAAGTGACGGAATGGGGAGTGGGGACGGGCGGCAGCGCGAAGCGCTGTCCGGCTCCACGAACTGTCCTGGGCCAATGGTGAGCTGCTTATTACGACTACGACGCATGCAGCGAATGCTTCAAGCCCAAGGACTAGGAGAAGGACGGCTACACAGGACCGGTGGGGATGTAGTCCACGACAGTGATCAGGTGGTCCATGGTATGATTAGTGGGGCGTAGCCTTGGCCAGTGATCATGCGGGTTGAGGACACAGCTGGTGGGGAC
>JBBPJQ010000220.1:0-34852 GCA_038088795.1 Boletus rex-veris
ATGGGTTCAAATATATCGACCCTACAGAGTCGGGTGCTGTCCTTCCCATTTTGCACCTCAATGGATTCAAGATTTCAGAACGCACCATCTTTGGGTGTATGGACGACAAGGAGTTGATTACATTGTTCAGGTCAGCATGTCATCTTGTCTACATCTGCATTCACTAATACATCTCCAGTGGTTATGGCTACCAAGTCTGTATCGTCGATGACCTGCCAAACATCGATAGGGATCTCGCCGGGGCCATGGAATGGGCTCTTGGAGAGATTTCGCGTATTCAGCAAGCAGCACGCTTGGGAACACCCATTGTCAAACCTCGTTGGCCAATGCTGATATTACGAACCCCAAAGGGCTGGTCGTGTCCAAAAGTGCTACATGGGGAGTTCATAGAAGGTTCATTCCGTGCCCATCAAGTACCGCTTCCCGAGGCCAAGACATCACCGGAGGAGCTGAAGATGCTACAAGATTGGTTGGCTAGCTATCGTCCCAAGGAGCTCTTCACTGTCAACAGTGCGCAAGACGAGGCCGAGGGCGCACCGATGAACGACGTTACCGAGATTATCCCTCTTGTGAAGGAGAAGAGGCTCGGGTTCAGGAAGGAGGCTTATGCAGCCTTCCAGCCGCTTGATGTCCCTGATTGGATGTCATTCGGAGTCCAGAATGGCTCGGAGGCAAGCTGCATGAAGACGGTTGGAATCTTCCTTCGCGAGGTCATCAAAAAGTAAGTGTTTCAGATACTATATGCTATTCCTTGTCGAAGCTGAGACTTGTTTGTTAGCAATCCAACCACCTTCAGGATTTTCTCCCCCGATGAGCTCGTTTCGAACAAGCTCGATGCTGTATTCAACGTCACCGAGAGAAACTTTCAGTGGGATGTTGCTTCTCGTGCCAAGGGAGGGCGCGTTGTCGAGATTCTCTCTGAACACACCTGTCAGGGTATGCTTCAGGGATATACACTCACAGGAAGGACGGGCCTCTTCCCGACATACGAAGCTTTTATAGGCATCATCCACACCATGATGGTGCAATACAGCAAGTTTGTGAAGATGGTTTGTATTGTCTTTTGCTTTCTGCAATGCATCAATCACGTTCAATGCTTAGGCTCATGAAACTGATTGGCGTCGTGATATCGGCTCTGTCAACTTCCTGGAGACCTCTACCTGGGCTAGACAGGAGCACAATGGTTTCTCCCATCAGAATCCTTCCTTCATCGGTGCCCTCCTCGATCTGAAACCGAAACTTGCCCGGGTTTATCTCCCACCTGATGCGAATTGTTTCCTTTCTACTATGGCGCACTGTTTGGGGGCCAAGAACTACATCAATCTTATGGTTGGCAGCAAGCAACCAACTACAGTATGGCTGAGCCCGGAGGAGGCGAACCGTGTGGGTTTTGTTTTTCGTTACCTTGGGTCGACGTACAACTGAATTCCCTGAAGCATTGTATATCCGGGGCCTCCGTTTGGAAATTTGCGAGCACCGAGGAGGGAGTGAATCCAGACGCGTACGACAACTCATTGCGACTTAAGTATGATTCTAACAAACAGTTCAGGGTCCTTGTCGGGGTTGGCACGGAAGTTACGTTTGAGGTGATTGCAGCAGCAGCCCTCCTCCGCAAATTAGTCCCTGCCCTTCGCGTACGCGTTGTGAACGTGACGGATCTGATGATTCTCGGTCCGCCGGGGAGTCACCCTCATGCACTGAACGATAAAGACTTTGACTCCCTCTTTACGCCGGATAGACCCGTCATCGTCAATTATCACAGCTATCCAGTCGAGGTGAAAGGTCTATTGTATGGCCGGCCAAATATTGAAAGGATATCAATCAGAGGGTCGGTTGGCGCAATTTCCTGACAGGGTCTTGTGGTTGATGACGACCAACAGGTACCAAGAAGAAGGAACTACGACGTCTCCTTTTGATGTTTGTTCTGTCGGTTTTGCTTTGCCGGCCTGTACTGACGAGACATCAAGATGATGTTGTGCAACCAAGTCTCGAGATATGACGTGGCTGCGGCCGCTATTCGTGCTGGGAAATTCCACAACCCAAAGGTCGCGACCGTGGCCCATGAGATGGCGAGTTATGTCATGCACCTCGTGGAAATGGATAAGGAATACATCTACCACGAAGGGCGAGGTATGGTCAAAAATCCATGAAGCGTAATCATACATTGACTGTGCGTTAGACCCTGATGGCACCTTTGACACACCCGTCTTTGAAAAGAAGTGAAAAGTTCTGGAAAGCATATGTATCGTTGCTGTCGTAGGGCTGTCTCGAAATCAAAGTCAACGGTAAGCGGTAGGACATGTAAAAAGCGACAGGCCTGGGACTCGAACCCAGAATCTCTAGCGCCGGAAACTAGCGCGTTACCATTACGCCAACCCGCCTCATCCGACAGGATACAACCATATCTATATTACTCTTATGTAGCCACCTTGGGTAGTATTGCAAGACGACCTTCCCTTCCCTCAGAAGCAGGTTGGTTTGATCTACATCTCTGCATTCAAATCATACTACAAGTACGATAGCAACCATTGAGATGAGCTCTCGGTTTATTCGACACCCCATGACACCTCCACTACGCCATCATACCAGATAAATTGTCCCCTCGGAATCGTGTCGCGAGTATGTATTTGGGGTCATCGTATAAAGCTCTTCTGTTCACCCTTCTCCACCATCCCCATCTATCATGGCGGCGTTCAGCCCACGTCGATGTTTCGGCGAGTAAATGTTGATTGTTCACCGAGAGCAATCGGCGACGTGGGCTCGGAGACATACGTGGTGACCCGGGTGCCCAGCGCTGGGCCCGGTGATCCAAGCCTCGCGCATCTCGCCAAGATAGGATCCAAGCTGCTGCTCGTCCTAACGAGCAGAGATGTGGCCAAGCGCAGGTATATTTTATTTGAGGTGTCCCACATGGATGCACGATGTCCCGTCCCGACGGGTTCCGCAGTTCCGCAGACGGACGTATCAAGCTACTACTCTCTCTCTCTCTCTTCTCCAGCGGACGGTGGCCCAGGCGCACGGGTGGGGGCGGTAGAAGGCTGGAAGTGGCTGCCCTGACCATGCGACTGGACCTCTTTTGAAAATGGACTCGTTTGTAGATTGGTTCGCGCCAGAAGAGGATGGGGTGTTGAACGCGGCTCATCACCAAGGCTGGGTTCGCCGTGCAGGCAACGGTGGACGTCGGGCCCCGTCCGGCAGGCACCCCACGAATTCCCAAACGAATAGTGTCGACGTCCTAAACCTGCAACACGCCAGCCGTCAGCCGTTTTTTCTGCAAGGGTGCATGTATGACATGGTGCTCACGTTTCGCGACGTGATGGCAAGCGACTACTGAGTATGTCATCACGCCTGGGTCACCCACTTGAAACGCACACAAGACTGATAGGCCTCTGGTACCAACTCCTTGCTTGTGGGCGGTTTCGAGGGTCTCTGGAGATTTCAAGTTGGGAGCACAGAGACAATGCCCAAGGCAGCGCGACGCGACGACCATGCGTGGCACGGAGTCGACAGCGGAAGCGGTCACCCAGTACGGCAGGAACAGGATGCGCAAGCCGCGCCCGTGGACAGTTGGGCTAATTCACTCGCAACCACAATTGACGTCGTAGCTGCAAGACTTGCTAACCATGCGGCGTCCGAGGTTACTGTCACTCGAGCCTTGTTCGTCTGCTAGAGAGAAAACGGCACGTCAGCTGGGTTTTCCCCGTCAAAACGTCCGTTCGCGCACCCAACAGAGTAGGGAACAAGACGCTCGTCTACGCCGCCATTCTGATTGTCGGTGGAGCAGGTCAGTCACCTATCTTGCGGCCAGGTCGTCAGTCGCCAAGAAGAGCGGGAACGAGTTTGATGTTCACTCACCAGAGGCAAGATCTTTGCTACCAGAGCTAGCGCGCGGAGGCACGGGCTCCGACGGCCGTCACAGTGCTTCTGGATTCTCATGCCATTGCTTGCGCTGTTGAATAAATGGCTAAATTGCCGGGATGAGTGTCTTGGTCTCGCGCCCACAAAGTATTTGCGGGAATATGCATGGTATTTTCTTGTCGTTCTTCTGTGTGGATTAGGTAGTGAATCATCTTTATGGCTGTCCCTGCTGGCATAGCACGTATTGCTCTGACAGGTTGACATCAGGGATTCATTTCAACGCCGTACGTACCGCGGGACTGATAGTAATGAGCCAACTCAGCAACGGAAATAACCAAGATGAACACCCAAGTATGTACATCAGAACGAAGCAGAGTCGCGAAGTGTCGGCGGTAGGATGGTATTATCGAACATCATCAAAGAGACCGAGTAAGTATGAATGTACAAACTTGGAGGTAAGATAAGCTGAATGGCAATGCTATGATTTCATTTATTTCTTCGGCCGCCTCTTGACTTCCTCTTCCTTGCATGCATGCAACATGAGCTTGTTTGGATGACCCGGGGTCATTCCACTGTGTCCCTTTGACCAATCGTAGGAGACAGCATATGCAAAGATTGTACCGTTGCGGTTGAACGTCGTGGCGCTGATTGGGCCAGGGGCGGCTTCAAATGCTGCGTGACACAAAAATGAGAACCGGCCCCAATAGGGAGTATATTAGAACGCACTCTTTAGCCGCGTACGCGCATCCTTATCCCAAAAATGAATGGTTCCATCGGAGCCTGTTCATACAAGCATAAGTGAAAACACGTTGCAACGTGAGTGAGTGAAGCGCACCGCAGGTAGAGAAGGTTCCGTGAACAGGGTGGAACGTGATGTCGTTCACAGCATACACCAATGATTGATCTTTTGCGTTTGGGGTTTGATCTCTGCGGTGACATTTGAAAGAGAAATTATTCCTGCCACGAACGTCAGGGCCTTATCGTTAATGGTTCCGAAATAGTCTCACGTGCTGTCCTTGTCCTCGACGTATCTGCATAAACGACGTGTTGGCCACGCGATAAGTCTACCTGGGAGGGACGTACTGTATTGCTACACGACCTTCGATACTGCCGACTGCAAAACCGCTACTCGTGGAGTTGGTGAAGCAGGTCACTACACGGGTTTGCCACTTCAAGGGCGATGTTATGGTCTGAATACGGCGACATGAACGGGTGCAATTGGAAGTGTGACATCATGGACCGACCTTGTATGGTGCGGATGGATTTGTCAAATTGTATATTTGAATATGACGCTCCGCAGTGCCAACGACCAGAAGAGGATACTGGACATCCATGGTGTAGCAACGCTCCGGTAATTGCACTGTGGCAACAGGACTGGCAGAACGGAGGTCCCAGTACTGTGCAACGAGTTAACGCGCCAAATTCACGATCAATGGTGGCGTGGTCAGACCTTGAGTGTCTTGTCCCAGCTGCCGGTGGCTAGAATGCCGCCTTGTGGTGTGTCTATCCACTTGACGACTTTTATTGGCGCATCATGCTGCGCGACTTGTGTTGTTTGTCCGTTTGTAATGTCGAACACGCGTGCTGCGTTGTCTGCACCGCCCGATATGACTTTATTCCCGTCCTTTAGGGTGACTGAGATGATTTCGAATGATGGGTGTGACATGGGACCCACCTTGTTCCAGCAGACACTGAGTACTGGTCCCTGATGGGCGTACATGGCCTTGCCCTGTGTCTGGCCCCCTGCGCCGACCTCGTACAGACGGACCTGGGACACGCGTCAATTGAGAGGGCGAGATATGAGGAAAATGCAAGATACATTGTTGTCCCAACTGCCCACGGCGAGATAATCGGCAGCAGAGGAAAATGCAAGGGAGGATATGGAGTCTGACGGAGGCTCTGGGACCTCGATGTCCTTGTCGGCCGGGGCAGCGGTCGTGGTGGGCGTGGCCGCTGAGCCGAAGAAAGACATGGTCGTAGTATGAGTCTAGGAGACAATACTCGCGTACTTCTCACGCCACCTCAACTGGATTATCGTGGATATATCGCCGAGTTCGTTCACGCTGCTGCCGCATGTTTCAGTATCGCCATCTCAACGCATGCTCGTCCTCGTCGTTCACACACCCTCGCCTGGAGCACACAGCCTGTGCCACACTCGGCGCCCTCAATGTCAGCGACGTCGATTATACGATCCTGGCACCGCCTGCCTTGCCACCGTCATCCTCGCCAAATCCTCGTTGTTTGAGTGCCGTCCCATCGTCTCGCACACGGTCCAAGGTCGCCGTCGTCGTGCGTAGGCAGAATGGTTCTGTGCTGTGTTGTGAACATGTTTCAATGCTTGTGAGCGTGTTGGCTTCTATACAAGTGGACATCCTCTCCTGGTGCCATCCATGACGTCATTCACAGCACCTCACCACGCTCACCATTCTCCCTGCCACAGGCCGGATTCACAACGGGTCGCACACGCTTTATAATTGGAGGTGAGTCGTCACGCGTCAAGGCCCAATTACAGGCTTGACGTCCCTCAACTGTGTATTCAAGCGAATGTACATGTAAGTCATCACAAATTAGTAGCTTCGAGTAGATGTATGTACTTGAAATCAGTCTATGTGTGATGCAATGCGTGGGACTCAAAGTTCATAGCATCTTTTCCTTTGGAATCTCCAACGATGGGTCAAGGTGTGATTCTGGCTGGCGATACGAGCCACCCGCACGATCTGCCCACGTGAAATACTGTTGATAGGAGATTAGCGGCTTAAATTTCGCTATCAAGGGGCGCGTGGGTACCTGACCGTAATTAACCGTAAAATAAAGATGGTGCAGCGTGTGGTGTGCGGGACCGTTGATGACGTGTTCAAGTGGATGACCGGTAATCATATCGGAATCATGAATCTATCCAGACAGATACGTTAGATGAAACGTCTCAAATACAGAAAAGGCATCATACCAATATGCTCCAAAAGTTGACGAACACAAAGAGACCCAAGTACAACCATCGGTGAAGGGGGAACAGGAATATGAAGAGATGGTACGGCACGGACTGGAGGTATCCGTCCACAGGATGGAATGCATGGGATGCAAAAGGGGTCGGTACTTGAGGGAAAACATGTCAACCGACGGGAAAACGAAGAACCGATGCCACGTACTGATCCATTTGTGGTGAGGCTTGTGGAAGGTTTTGTATAACATGGGATGATGCAAAGTGCGGTGGACCCAATATACGAGATAGTCGGTAAAGACCAAAAAGCTGAGCATATCATATGTGAGCATGAGTAAAATCGATAAAAATGACGCATACAAGGGAACTGAGAAGACGAGGTAAAACCATCCATACTCGGACACGTCGTCATACAATTTGGAGTACCCCAAGACCTCGGCTTGGAACCAGGGGAGCGTCAACAGCGTCATTCCAGGAAACGCTTTCAGACTGGATAAAATCTCGGCTCTGATCTGGTTTTTGAGGAAGCGTGGATGTCGCATCATGTCGCGGTTGAATATGAATCGGAAGGAAAGACCTGCGAAAACGAAGTAAAGGAGGTGGATGCCAACCAGGGTGACCACAATCAGCGAGAGTAACTGTCTGGGAATGTGATCTCTTGGCCATGCGGACTGCGGTTGAGTGACTATGGTTGATGTGTTGCCGGCGAGGAAGGAGTGGTCGTCGGCAAGGGGGTCATTGAGGGGGACGAGACGAGCCCATACACTGTCGAAGAAATATTCGTCGGCGATGTGTAGAACGAGGTCCATGAGGGGCAGGACGGGGCCCAAACAAGAAGAGAACGATGAAGCAATGACCCCAAGCTAATTTTTATAACCCGAGCGGTGTCGTCCGTCAAACATCAGGCCACTTTTTTTTTCGGAGCGGATCACACGCCATCGACAATGGTCCGTTTACCATTGGTGAGCTCAACGTCGACGACTGAACGTCCAGAGTGTTCGCAAGAGTGAGTACTCTCGCTGGTGAGAGAGGAACACGCGGCGAGCTGGGAAGGAACTTCATTTACAGACTCGCGATAAATGACTCATCGATGATCCACCTCGCTGTCTCGTCCACCCTGGCTCGGAATTCAACATATTCTTAGCGATCTTTCTGCCGGGAACGACGTTTGGAATTTTCTATGCTCTTATCAGTGAGTCTAACCTTGTCTTCTTCCCAGGCGGCTTCCTCGCTTTCTCGAACGATAATAAATAAACCCTCCTAACCTGTTCCCGTTCAGTTCCGAACCTCGCCAAGAGTCGCATTCCTCGAGTCTATTTTGCTCCCATGCTGACACTTGTCCATCCTCGGTACAAACGCGTGTTCGCCGCCAACCAACATGAATTACAGAATCACAGCAACAAGCACCAGGAAATGGAAGCCGCATCGCTTCTGAGCACCCCCTCAACGCAAGGCGAATCCATCGCGTGACCCGATGTGATACAACATTGCCAACACGTGCTGTATGAAACGTCAGTTCCGTCCCGGATATCTCGCTGGCCAGAGTTCACATTCCTCCCTCACAACTCACCAACAATGGGTCAAATCTTGGCGTGCACCAGACGCAGGCAACTCGACAAGTTTGCCGACGAGGAGCCAAAGCTTCCACACTCTCCCACAGCTGCACCACCAGTCCGTGAAACCATCTACATTGTGTACGTTGTTCTTGCAGTCGTCCCTCTCGCTTGCTTATCAGTTACATCAGGGTTATGGGATCCACTGGTAGTGGAAAGACGACGGTTTGTCCCTCGGTTGATTGCGATGAGCATGCTCTCTGCTCACGACCCAACCCCAGTTCATCAACCTCGCGTCGGGGTCCAACCTTCGAGAAGGTTCTAGCTTGGAAAGTTGCACCGATGAAGTACAGACGTCAACGTCCTTTCACGTGGGCCGCCAACAAGTCGTCTTGATTGATACGCCTGGATTCGACGATACGAATTTGACAGACACCGACGTCTTGAAGCTCATCGCTGCGTACCTGGTCACCACGTATGCCTGCGTCCAAAGTCATACCCTCCACCGACTAACGCATTCCACAGCAACAAGCAAGGTGCACGCCTTGCCGGTGTCATCTATATGCACAGGATCTCCGACTTGAGGGTCGGGGGTTCGGCTCGGCGTGATTTCAGAATGTTCCAGGAACTCTGCGGCGAAGAAGCTTACCCCAACGTGATCATCGTCACTAATATGTGGGGCACAGTCACTGCGGAAGATGGAAATGACCGAGAGCGGGAACTCGCTACCAAGGACATCTTCTTCAAGCCAATCCTTGATCAGCGGGCAAAGATGCTGCGGCACGATCACACGAAACAGTCTGCTCACCAAATCATCCAGAACTTGATCGACAAAGAACCCGTGGTGCTTCAAATCCAGCGGGAGTTGGGAGAAGGCATGGATATCACCCAGACGGCCGCATATAAGCAGCTTGATAAAGAGATGTCGGAACTCGCCGCGCGGCATCAGAAGGAGCTTCAAGCTCTCGAGGAAGAGATGGCTGACGCTGAGCGAAGCCAGGACGAGGAAACACGGCGAGAGTTGCAGGAGGAGGTGTGCAAGGTGGAAGCCGAGTTGGAGAAGGCGCAGAGCCAGGCAGCTCGGCTTGCGTCTGACTATCAGACTGAACTACGCAGGATTGAGGAGATACTGGAGGTGAAGGAAGGGTGATTCGCCCAGCCGCGCACGTTATGTAGTATTTGCGAGCTGGCTCATCATATTTCCCATGGTCTTCTTTACCGTAGTATGCCAATGGTCGTTGAACATTGAGCATCGTTGGGTCGGGATCTAGATGTGCAAGACCACATGCTAGACTCCACCAATGCTATGTTTGCCAACAGCCTAGAGCGCGGGTCTCGACGGGGTATTGGTGGTAGTAACGTCGCCAAGTGTTTGCGTGCCCTAGTTCCTTGTGGCGCTCCACGAAGTCCCCGTATGTTCAGGGGTTGCACCCAGAGCAGCAGGAGTCATCGTGGCCGTTTAATAACCGATCAGCCAGTCTCGTCCTTGCCAGTGGAGTGGGTGCCACCAAGAACCCGTAAACATGTGTCCTTCGACCGGCGTCACATCAAGCAATGTGAACAGGGTGCGTGGTGTAGGTCCTTGTGGGGGATATAAGCGTACCCTCGACGGTCGTACAGTCCGAACTCGCTCTTTCTCTGCCCCATAACCCTACAACCCTTTCCCCCCTTTCCTCGAGTCACTTGTATCGGAATGGCTGCTCGCGGAAAAGAGATCAGAATTGCGTACGATTCCTGGTTCCACCGTCCACCTCGTCGTTCTCTAACATGGCATTCACAGCGTCATGGGAGCCACCGGAAGTGGCAAATCGACAGTACGCAGTCCCGAGCACGACGCGACGCGTCAACACGTACTGATCATCGCTTTCCACAGTTTATTAATCTCGCCAGCGGGTCCAGCTTGCCCGTCGGTCGTGGTCTGGAGAGCTGTACGTCCGACGTACGCACGTCCAGACCGTTTCTCCTCAACGGGCGCATCGTCACCTTGATTGACACGCCTGGATTCGACGACACGTCACGTAGCGACACGGACATTCTCTCGTCCATCGCCGTCTATCTGTCCAACACGTAAGCCCCGCTTTCCCTACATTAGGACACATACAAACGACTCGCGTACACAGTTATGAGCAAGGCGCCAAGCTCGCTGGTATCATCTACATGCATCGGATCTCCGATGTCAGGATAGGCGGCACATCGAAGCGCAACTTCCGTATCTTTCGCGAGCTGTGCGGAGATAACACCCTCCGCAACGTCCTCATCGTGACCAACATGTGGTCAAATGTCGACCCCAAGATCGGTGAGGCACGCGAGCAAGAGCTTGCCAATAACGACAAGTTCTTCAAGCCCGTCCTCGAAAAGGGTGCACGACTACTCCGCCACAACGGCACCCAGCCGTCTGCCCTATCCGTCCTTCGTCATTTGATCAATAGCCAGGCTGCTACACTCCTCATCCAGCATGAGATCGTGAACGAGCGCAAGGATCTGGCTCATACCGCCGCCGGAGCCGAGCTCACCCGCGCCTTGAAGGAACAGGCTGATCGTCACGATGATGAGCTCAAGAAGCTTCGCCAGGAGATGGAGGTTGCGATGCGCGCCAAGGACGAGGAGACCAAGTCGGAGCTCCAGGAAGAAGTCGACAGAAAGCGGGAGGAGATCGAGCGCATACAGCGCGATTCAGAGCGTATGGCGGCAGACTTCATCGCGGAGAAAGTGCGACTCGAATCTAAGATCGCGGAAATGGAGGATGAAAATCGTCGTCGTGTGCGGGAGCTCGAGGGACTGCAGGAACAGGTCCTCCAGGCCCGCAAAGAAGTGGAGACCTCGCAGGTCAAACATGCACGACGCGAAACGGAACTACAGAACGAGAAGGAGGAGGCGGAAGAGCGAAAGGCTCGTTTGCTTGAAGAAGAGCGCAGGGCCCGAGAGCTCGCCGAAGCGCGGCACCAGGAGCACCTGCGCTCCCTGCAGCAAGAGATGCTACGTGCAGAAGCCGAGAAAAAACAGGCTGAGGCAGATCAGGCGGAGAAGATCAGGCTAGAGCGCGAACGGGCTCTTGCGCTCGAATCAGAACTCCAACGTCAGGCAAAAGTCAGGGAGGAAGAAGAAAAAGCCAGACAGCTGGAGGAGGAACGCGAAAGAGCTCGCTTGCAGGCCGAGATTGCGGAAGCTCGACAAGAGGTGGAGAGAGCTGCCGCTGAGCAAGAGCGCCGCGACCGCGAGGCCGCCGCTGCAAGTCAAGCAGAAGCGGAAGCTCACGCCCTCCTCCTCGAACAACAGAACGAGGCTCTGCAGCAAGAGAAGGAGAGATATCAGAAACATATCCTGGAGGAAACAGAACGCGTGCGTCGGACCTTGGAGGAAGCTCACGCCAAGAAAGAACAAGAGGCACACGCCATACGGAAAACAGAACAGGACCGTATCCGACAGCTGGAGGAACAGTATCGCCTCAGGATACACGAGGAAGAGCAGCGTAGGCAGAGCCTCCAGGAGGAGCTCGCACGCCATCGTAAAGAGAAGGACGCGGTTACTACTGACGCAGGCCTGGCCCGGAGAGAGAGCGAGGCAGAGGCGGCGAGGAAGACTCGAGAAGCCGCTCTGGCGAGGCTCGAGGAAGAGCGCCAACAAGCTAAGCTGCGGGAAGAAGCTTTCAAAAATCAGCTCGAGGAAGAAGTTGCCAATGTTCGCAAGGCGATGGAGGAAGAGCTAGCCGAAAAGGAACGTCGAGTGTCTGAGGCAAAGCGCGCCGCAGAACTCTCTCGAGCGTTGGCGTTTGAGGCTCAAGAGAAAGCTAGGTTGGCAGAAGAACACGAGCGCAAGAACAAGCTGGAGGGGGAAGTAGCGGAGCTTCACAGACGCGTCACTGAGGCCGAAGATTATCGGAGACGGCTGCAGGCAGAGGCAGCGGAACGAGAGGTCATAGAACGTCAGAAGAACGCCCAGCTGCAAGAAGAACTCGCAAAAGCTCGACGGGAAGTGGAGGCCGTAAGAGCTGCAGCTCAAGAACGAAATGTCAAGAAAGACCCACCATCCGGTTTCATACTCCCGATACCGTTCGTCGTTTGGAAGGCCGCCATGCATTGGCTCGGTGCGAGATAGACATTAAGCCAGCGGACTTGGACCCGGGCATTTTCTTCGATCATCGTTCGTCTTCGTTCTTCTACGCTAGTGATGTTTTTTTCTTTACCGCAGTATTTATTCGGATGTTTTCTCGATCTCACGTAGGCTTCGCTGAGCTGTACAATTGATTTGTATACAATGAATCGTTAGCTGGATGACTATAGAAGAGGACGAGTTGACTCCTGGCCTTATGCCGAGCTCTTTGGGTACTTGAAGGATAACTTTTAGGTATATCGCGCCCGTCTTCTAAATCACCAACACCAGTCATTGGCCAATATTGCCAGTGAAGCTAGCCGTGTACTGACGAGTGTGAGTACAACCGTTCGTTCGGCGGTAGTAGATCCGTGTACATCACATCCGGGCTCTGAATCGTTCCATGCTGTGGGCAGAACATCGCTGTGGCCGTATAAGAACTGAATTGGACGGGTAATGACTCAGGATCAATTTACACTAGCACAAGATTGTCGTTTTAATCCCCCCCGGCTACACTTGAACTCATCGAGCCGCTGCGCAGTGCGCACGGCGGCAAACCTAGTCTTAGCCCACCTCAAGTGAGCCTATTTCGCTGCCTGTACGTCTCCAATTGAATTCCTGCTAGATATACCTACTCCCTGTCTTTCAAGTCTGGCATACGCCACAGATCGTGGTGAGAATGATCATGATGATATACACCAAGTTTTCCCCAAGAACATCGTACTCCTTGGAAAAGGCGAATAACGAGGTCGTCAGTGCTGGTCCGATCGCACGCACGATTGACGTGAGGCTTTGACTGAGCTGTTCACTGAACCCAGAGATTGTCTGTTGGGAGCCGCTTTTGCGACAATCATATAGATGACAACCGCACGTTAAAATGTTGGGTCATTGATTTTTTCCAGGGACCGGACTGAACGGACGCACTGGCTAAACGATAGGTCCAACTTTGCCCTGTGTAACAACAGCACTCGTGATGGGGAAAAGCAGGATGAGCGGGTAAAAGTAAAGGTAAAGGTAAAGGACGGCCCGACAAAACACTTTGTTGATGCCAACCCTTAAGTTATCTTTGGGGCAAATAATCCCTGTACGATGCCATTCACGATTCCAGATGTTGCCCGAAGTGCCAATGATAGGTGGCGGGAGTCCGAGGCCATCGATTTCCACCGGTGACGAACAAAAGAAGGGCAGAAGAACAACGGAGCCGATTTCTACGAGTGCCAGCATTCCACAGTTGATGATGGGTATCACCACGATGTAGGTTTTCAGCAGGGTCAACATCGGAATGGGTCGTGCGTCGTTGGACCGGCTAGGGAGAGAGACTCTGAAAGAGAGAGGGAACACGGGCCAACGCCCTGGCTAACGCAGGTAAAGGTGACTTACTACTAGTGTTCCAGGGTCGCAGACAATTTTCTTCCCATTTTGTGGCTTGAACTCTTCATCACCTTGTCAGTGGTAGAATGTATTTTTAATTATCCCAAGGATTCCAAATGTCGTATATGTACCGGGACCTGAAACAACCAGCTTGTGCTAGCTGGTGATCACCAAACTGCGGCTCCGGCTCGAATTAGTCTGATCACTCCCCACTAATGAGGATGAAATGAGGGTAATGGAAACACCCGACTTCCTGCGTGGAGGGAAAATCTGTAGCTTGACCTTCCAACAAATCGACCATCTGTTGCGCAAATGTTTATCGCATCAAAGGACTCGGTCCGACTGTCCAGCATTCAACATTGGCATTGGGAATGTTTGCAACAAACAAATGCGTCGAGAAGGAATACCGGAATAACATCATTATCATTTCGTCAAAAATTATGGCAAGAAAAGCACATATCACGATAAAAACCCGTCATTACGCTTCCACCTTCCGATCATTTTTGTCATCGCGAGAGTAATCGGACGAGGTATCGTCACGCATGCCCATCTGAGAAGTGTCGAACCCGTTCTCCTCCAAGTACAAGCGGAACTGTAGATCAAATATCACAATAACCCATTTGGAAGAAATATGAGACACATACCGCCTCATCTTCCGCAGCCATGCCATCATGAGTGAGAGGCTTGACGAGGAGGAATACAACTGTGGCGCTGAGGATGGCGAGTCCGCTAGCAATCCAGAAGGGACCCGTAGTTCCTTTAATCGAGCTGGATCCGCCAAAATCTGTGCTGCATTTGAGCACAATATCGACCGAACCCACGAATACCCACCAGAGACAATCGACTTCCAGCCTATCCACCGAGATGAGATAAGTCAATCGCCGAACCCACTGACATCGTATCCCACATACAATATGTACCGACAAATGCACCGACTTTTCCAATAGCGGCCGCGAAACCGTAGTACTGGCCACGAACTGCGGTCGGTGAGGTCTTGGAAGCAAGGATGCCCAGACAGTTCCCAGGGCCTACATGTATGATAAATTTACCTGAACGACAGGATAAGAACGTTTCTTACCAAATTCTCCGAAACTCAGGAAAATACCGTATACGACCTATGATCGAAATTGGGATAAGTCCGTTTTACTTGATTATGCAATTCACGACTAACCGCAAAAGCACCGATGTGTTGCGATATCCGAGTGTACAGACCACTCATGATGAAGCCAATAACCGCCTGAGCAAGTAAACCGGAGATCTAACAGTGTGTCATGAATTTCATGGTCATGCGATCACGACTCGCGGCAGCATTACCATCGTGTTCTTAGGCCCCAAGTAGTCGACGACGAATGCACCGATGACAGTTCCTGGAATATTTGTTGTTGATATGGTAAGCTAGGGTTCACGCCATGCAACGAACCTGGAATGTAGAAAAGACTGATGAGAGGAATGAGTAACGGAGTGTGGGACGAGAAAGAAAGCGTACTTGATAACAACACTCCATCCAAACACGACGCCCAGAGAAGAGGATTTTCCAATAACGCTGTACAGAATCAGTATCACCCATTATCCGGCAAAGGCCGAGCTCCGCTTACGCGTCAGTAATTGTTGAAGAGTAAAGGCCAAACTGCATACAGATCAGGCGTAATGAAGTAGAAACAGAAAGACAATCTCACTGGATACCTGTATACCTGCGTGTTACGATCGCAATGAAGGATTAAATCGAGTGTACATACGTAATGAAGTCATAGATGAACCTATATCGCACCCGTCAATGTATAATAACTGGATCCCGGACAGGTTCGTCAACTTACCAAGCCAACGAGATCCCGAGCAGCCCTTTCCAATACCGCTTAATGACAAGATGGTAGGGGATCTTCACGGATTTCATTGAGTTCCTTTTGTAACTTGGTGGCTCTTCCATGCGTAGACGCCATAAAAAGACAGCGACAGCAGGAACAACGCCTAGGCCAAGAGAAAGACGCCATACAGCTCGGAGGTGATTGACCCCAAAGCTATAAAGAAGAAATGAGATTGAGTTCTCACTGCGGTGACGACGACACAACCCACATCCAATACAAAACCAAAGGCACAAAGGCGCCAATTACAAAACCGAAGTCAATCATGGTGTCTATAATATTGTCTAGATCCGAGGTACAGTGAGGTTGGAGCTGGGGAGTACATACTAGTTGCGAGTGCCAACCATCGATGCTGAGCATTCTTTGCAATGCCCTCTTCTTCTGTTTGTTCCGAAGCAGAGACCGAACCGCAGGGGTATTCTGCGCCGATTCCAATACCTATTAAGAAACTGTGCATTGCAATCGTGGGGTGATGCAGTAGTTATCAATGAACCGATTTACCGGCAAGCAGAGAGCATGGCAATCAATCCACCGAAACTGCCATGCGCTCCCGAGGAAGCAGCGGATAAGCCGGCGAAAACAGCAACGATACCAGATGCGGTCATCTAGTGTGTGTGAATTGAGTGTGACCATGGTTTCTGAGTGACCCTCACCATGCCAACTTTACGACCGACCTTGTCGGATATCCAGCCGAAGGTCAACATACCCACCAACGTGCCTAATGATGACATTCAGAATGTTGAGAGAAACGAAAGGCAAAGAAGACAGGACCTGCAAATGTGATACTGGTGAGAGTGCTACTATAATTATGTGCATCCAATGCCTCGGCACCGTAGATGGTGATCAAGACTGCAAGGGAGATGAGAACCAGAAAGGAGATTGGATGATGGGCCAATGTCTTACTTGTATTGACTATTGGCATGGATTTGGTGTTGAGATAGCGAACATGATGCAAGGTGGGTTGGACATACCCATCCCAATAACATTGTTGGAATAGCCTGGAGATGAAAGATCTGAGTGCACACGACGCATGACAATGAGTGACGCAGGTACCATCAGAAAACAAGGCGGTTCCGCAACTGTTTGAAGACGTGAGTGGATTGAGTGGGGGAAGCAGAAGGAAACATACGCAAAGATGAGAGAGACTCTAGACAGCCCTTTAGGCTCAGACATGTTGGTGGATGGGAGCAGGGGACAGAGACCAGCGCTAATCCAGCATCAATGGGGAAGTTCTTATACGTCCCCTTTGGGCTAATGCGGGAGTATTAGCATAAATGGCAACCATTGGCTAGCGAGCGGCAACGTTCGTGGGCCGATACCGATTGATGGCACTCCCAGATGGGGCGACACTTGGACAACACGCTGCCAACTCTGCATCATACCTCGCGTGCCTATCACTTGTCAGGCACCAAGTACAACATTAGCGGGCGTTATAGCTGCGGTGCGCAAAGACAGCAAGAGGTTGCAACTGAGCCTGCGAATCAGCGGGACTATGATTACAGGCATCGGGTTTTATTGACTTGCATGATTCAAGCTTAAACAGTAAAAAATGTTGTGACTGGTGTGACTGTGACTGCTACATTGCAGAAAGTGATTCACAAAGACACTGTTATAACATGATGTCGAGGCAATATCCTATGACGACACTCGTCCAAGCAGCTATATAATCCTTGAGCATGGGCGCTCCAGCTTCCACTCATTACTTACCACCACTCGTCACATTAATCATGTCCACGCGCACCAATCTTTTCAAAAACTCCACTAATGACCCCGCCATGTCCACAAGGTACCGCGACGCCTCTTACAACACCACGATGACACCGCCGTGGACGCAGCAGTGTACCGCGATGAGACGGCGGACATCCCTCTCGGCGCCAGCGGTGCAGACAACTTCCCGACCGGCGTGAACTCAGAGGAAGAGGACGCAGCCGTAGCGCGTTCAGAGGACACGGGTCGTGTCAGCAAGGGTATGTGCAATGTTTGACCGTTGAGGCAAAGGCCTGATGACGTTGCGCAAAGACGAAGCAGAGGACTACTTGCCGGGACAAGCGAGGAAGAGAGGAGCAAGACGGGGACTCGCGGCGTGAAGAACGACGCATTCAGGCAAGAGGCTGCGTTGGACGCCATGGAGTTCAGCGAGTGAGCTTAGCAGACTTGGTCAGACGAAAAGGGTCAGTGTAGTTTGTATTAGGGGCTACTGAAAGATTCTCACGCGCAGATTGCATCTTCACCTCTTGACATGATGGTAAGGCCTGGACCACTTTCGAGACCATCCAAGCGCACTCGCGCCGAGGTAGATGAGCACGACCTAACCTCGTGCCATTCGCCACCTCCATCGACCCAAGTCAAGGACGAGCGAAGCCCATCTCCCCCGTGTGCTGAAAAGAGACTGGTCACTTCTGGGACAAAGCGGTTCACTCCCGTTCCTAACGACTGTCTTCCTTCCTGCTATGATCACAAACAAAATCGATCTAAATGGGTAGAAAGGTGCGTCAAGGAGCTGGAGGCATTAAACCTCGTCCCAGAGAGGAAGCTATTCAGGTCAGTTCTGAAGAGAAGAGTTGTTTTTGTTTTTCTCCCTCCTGATCTTTATCTAGGGACGACGGCTTGGTTATCGACTGGTATGCTACAGGTGTCTCTCGGCTCCCCATTCCTGAACGCCTCACAGGAGGAGCCACGTCCCTGTTTGGTCAGATACCCTCAAGCCCGACCCACAGGACCTCGCTGCTATAATTATGCTTACCCACAGGTCTAACGCACAATGGCATCGACTTTCTCACAAAGAGTCCCCTCCGCAATCCGCCACTGCCTCCACCCAAGAATGCCCTACAGGGTCTCCCCCCAGTTCCGGTGACACTCCTAATCCAGAACCGCCGTCGAAGAAAAGATTGCCAGCTCCGCCACGGCCATCGTCGAGACGTCGAAACAATCCCTCCAAACTGATCCCCGTCGACGCACCACCAAGTGGACCGGGTTCCTCCTCCCCTTGTCCTGAAAAACCAAGGCTCTCCAGGGAATCAGAGCGCGAAAGTCACTCTTCGTCACGCGACCGCGTATCCAGTGTATCAGACCGCGTACCTTTATTGCCCGATATCTCGTCACAACATGACCAGACTGGCCTCCCTTCGAGGCCTGCTAGTAGGGTTTGTGACCAGTCGATCGCTCCTGATCCACCATCCGCTGCAGAGGAGGAGATGTCGGAAATGACTTTGGACTATCTTCGCCGGTAGGCAACTGGGCAAATTGCTTGTTTACATTGGCCTGATGCCTCAGGCCTGTTGACAGATATGTCCAAACCTACGAATCAGACAGAGCAAGCCTTGCTTCCGCATACGCTAGCAACGCTTCGTTCGCATACCGTGTTCACCACATTGTTCAAAATATCAGCGAGAGGTCCTCGTCCGTGTGGGCAGCCTCTCCCAATTGCTTTTGTGGGTCTTGCTTCCGTTATAGTACCTCGAGATGGAAATTAATGCGCGAGGATCTCGGACCACAGCCTCTGGCACCAAACGGACCCGTCTCGACATAGCGACCACGCTATTAACGCCACCTTCGCTCCATGTGAATGCGCAGAGTTCGAGCGTTGCGCAGATGGAGTACGATATGTTCTACCTTGGAGCGAATCTTGGGATGTTTTTGGTCTGTCGAGTGGTGGATTCCACCAAGACGGTCGTGCATAATTTTATCCTGCAGAGGAAAGAAGCTGATGTGGAGGATGCAGCGATTGAGGGTGTCTGGCCGCTCACGGCTGCTGCGCACCAGATTCTCGTCTTCCAGACATGAGCTGACAGCCACTGTCATCCCCGAGGAGTGCTTGTCCACTTGTGATTAGCCACGTCATGTGCGAACAGTGTCAGTCAGCAGTCAGCTGCATATGTAAGATGTCATTCCATTCTCAATTTCTCATCGGACCCCGACTATCCCCGGGAGCCTCGGGTGTGGCCAGACCGACCACCACGCGGGTGGCAGCCAACTTGAAGGCACCCCGGTACTGTGCACTGCGTACTGCGACACGCTCGTCCAGTCTCTTTGGAAGTAACTGTGCTGTGTGAGACCATGGGCTGTGCCCAATCCAAATCACTACCGGAAGTAAAAAGTAAATCACAACTGAGATTCAGGACAACCGAATGAGAGAACTACGTGGCAAGGAAGTACGATGAGTGGGGAGCAGGGAAGAGTGTCCATGCTGTTGTGGGCGTCGGTAGGAACGTGTCTGCCATCCAGCAGCAATGCAATTCAAAGTCCGCTGTTGGGACACTCTTTCTCCTTATTTTCACAGCCAGAGTAGGCGCTCTCTTCGCTCAGCACCAGTCCATCCCGCATCCTCTCCTTCAACCCTCCTCGGACTGGTGTCCCTCAAAACTTTTTCCCTCGATCCTAAATGACGACCCCTCACGTTGTAGCCTCATCCTCGGGGCATCACTCTCAGTCCACCTCTTCGAATGGCATCGTTGGTAATCATTTCCGCGTTGGCAAGAAAATTGGAGAGGGTTCCTTCGGCGTCGTATTCGAAGGTAAGTCTATTCAAGCTAACACATCGTTGTCTACTCTTTCAGAAGTACTCGATGATCGATTGGTTGTGTACGAGTGGTGGGAGCCACCCGCAGTATCAGGCGCTTGAATTTCCCAGCGTGGAGATGTCTGTTTGTTGTCTGTCTCGTGGTCGTGGAGACGCAGTAGTCCTCCTAAGCTATACTAGATGGTCGTAAACTTAGCGTCGTTGATGTCCTATCGACAGAACCCTTCCACTCTATCTTACTCTTGTCTCATGATAATTCGTCTTGAACTTAACCGCTCGTCTTCATAGGCTCGAAGCTTCTTACAAGCCAACCCGTTGCTATCAAATTCGTAAGTTACCGTCTTCCCGAGGAGACAACTTTTTGATCTCCGTGCTTTCTCAAAGGAGCCACGAAAGTCCGATGCCCCCCAATTACGGGATGAGTTTCGATCCTATAGAACGCTCAACGGCACATGTGCGTATATTCCCCCCGCTCCTTTCTGTCCGCGGCTCAAGTTCTGGTGTCCAGTGGGTGTTCCTCAAGTCCACCATTTCGGGCAGGAAGGACTCCACAATGTCCTTGTAATTGATCTACTTGGTCCTAATCTTGAGGACCTCTTCGACATGTGTGGACGCAAGTTTACCATTAAGACAGTATGTATGGCAGCGAAGCAAATGGTGAGTTCGACATCGTATTGTATTTCCATGTATGCGCGCGCATGTGTCAAGCATACATGTTCTGGTATGGGATCGTAATCAACCTATCTTTTACCGATTAATCTCAATTTCTTGCACGCATATTTACCGTTGAACTAATCATATTTTAGATCAGCCGCATTCAGTCGGTCCACGACAAGTCACTCATTTATCGAGATATCAAGCCCGATAACTTTCTCGTCGGCGTCCCGAGCACGAAAACAGCCAACATTATTCATATCATTGGTACGTACATTTCTTGCATATTTAGAGATGCCATCCCCCAATCCCCCCGCGGTGTTACATTTATCTTGATCCTACTACTATTCCTGCCAGATATCGTTGCACGTTGTAGTTCACTTGGACATGCTGACCTGACTTTTGGGTTATTCAGATTTCGGCATGGCGAAGCACTACCGAGATCCAAAGAGTAAAGTTCACATCCCTTACCGTGAACGTAAGAGTCTGTCCGGCACAGCACGGTACATGTCGATTAACACTCATCTCGGCCGTGAACAATCACGGAGAGACGACTTAGAGTCCTTGGGTCATGTCTTTATGTACTTCCTGCGCGGTGGCCTTCCTTGGCAAGGACTCAGGGCTGCGACCAACAAGCAAAAGTACGAGAAAATTGGAGAGAAGAAGCAGACTACCCCAATTTCGGAGTTGTGCGAAGGCTTTCCAGGTGCGTTCGTCTTCGGTGCGTCACCATGTCATCGCTTTCAGCGAGGGCGTGGCGATGGCAGCTCTTTCAACTGATTGTGCCCAACCTTATTCCTTGCAGAGGAGTTTGCCATTTACATGAACTACGTACGAAAGCTGGGATTCGAGGAGTCTCCTGACTACGATTTCCTTCGTGAGCTGTTTGCCAAGATTCTCAAGAATATCGGAGAGCAAGATGATGGTATCTATGATTGGATGTTGTTGAACAACGGCAAGGGATGGGAAGCTGGTAATGTGTGTGATTCGCGCTCCACCCGAGTTCCGAATCTTTACATAATACCTACTTTCGACAGACCCCTTCTTCGTTGTTGGCACAGGCACACGCAACCGCAACCGCGAATACCCCGCATACGCCTCGTCACCGTGATACCAATCGCCGTCCTCGAGCTCCGGTTGATCCAGCATCACCATCATCTCCCCTGGTTCTTGCTCCAACACCCGCTCACCATAAGAGTTCTAGACAACCTGGAACTCGCGAAGGCCATGGTACACGAGATTCGATGACCCGCGGCGATGCCAATGTCCAGGCTTCAGCCCCTGTTAATAGACGAGTCAGCCAGAATCCGCGGGATAGTCCGGGACTTTCTCCTCATCCTTACGCCACCGTTCCCACCCCGACAGGTTATCGGACCAATGGATATGGCAGGGCTTCTCCCGCACCCCCAACGCAAGCGGCGATGGGAATCAACGGTGGTCATGGTCGCACCGAGGGATCCGATTCGTTCCTTTATGGAGTGCAAGTCCATGGCGGTAAGCAAGTGGCTAATTCGCGGGAGGACACTACTGGTGGTACGGTTCTTCGCGACGGCACGCACACACGCATGGCCGTGTTCGACAGCCAGATGCGCGGGGGAGATGATCCAGAGGATGACCGACACCCCAAGAAAAGAGGCTTCTTTTACAGCCTATTCTGTTGCAGGGCATGAACCATCCTTGGATGATCCGTTGGTTTACATGCGCAGGTCGCACTTTCTTTTGGGACTCTGGTGAATTGTTCCTATTGCAGTTGTGTGTTTGCTCTACTGAACGTGAGCGCGACAGCACGAGGTACTCGACGACAAGCGCACGATCTATCTTCCTATCGCTATTATACATGCTCATCTATCTTGCTGAACTTGAACACGGGGGACCATGCCGTTTCTTTCGCAGGTCGACGATATCATCAACCCACCCATACCCTTGACAGTCCTTACGTGGCACTACCCTTGCGTATTCCCAACTCCATTCTTCTGGAAAATGGAGTTGTTTCCTTGTCTATACCATGATGCTTGTGTATTGCGTATGTCTCTACTTTATTTTGCTTTCGAGGTGCGATCAGATAGTAGGATAACCTCTGCATCTGTCGGGAGATAATCGAGTTTTTATTTGTGTTTCTGGGCCGATTAGATCAAGAAAGCACAGAACAAGACATGACTGCTTCGATAGACGATAAACATACATATTGCAGAGTCCAAAGGAGGGTGACGTGGAGGTTGAACGTTGAAGACAAAAAGTACAAGATAACGCATGACAGCGAGGAATACAAAGTTTGTGAGTCTGCCTAATCGTACATTCGGTGCAATCGTGACAAGCGAAAACAAAGGTCGGGGGAATGTGCATGCGGACCTGAGGTATTTCTCTCAAACCGCCAGATATTTTCTCCTGTCCAAGACACCTTTGTCGGTTAGATTCCGGCGCCCCTACGGCCCGTCTCTCCAGGAGCCGCGGTGTCCCTTACCGCCGCATTCTTCCCGACGCCAGCTTCTTTATGGGGCACTGCGCGCGTATTGTACGGATGGAGTAGGGAGGAGCTGGCAGAGCCATGCAGGCCCTCGGTGATAGGTGCGCGATAAGGTGCGGATGCAGGATAAGCGCCAGACGGGACTTGGTAAGGAGTATTAGACGGGTCAGGTTCTGATACGACGTATGTGCGCGTTCCTGAGGATGACAGATGGGGCTCTGGAGAACTGTCGTGCTGCTTCTCGTATATGGGTGCTGCGGTGGATGGGGGTGTGGTGTTCAAGTGATTGGTGGCGTTCAGGGCAACAAAGGGAGAGTGGAATGCACGGATCTGTACGAAGCGGGGGAGACTGCGGATGGAGGCAGTGATGGGGTACATGACAGTTGTGAGGAGAGAGCAAGATAGTTGTGACTGGGCGTGCGAAGATCGTGTGAAGACTGGGGCACATGACGGATGACATAAGCCGTTCAAGGATGACATTGACAAGCCGTTCCAACTCATCAAAGACAATGACCGCGGAGTTTCAGACTCGTCTTCCCCCCGCGCATTGTCCTCCGGCGAGTCCTTGTCAAATTGCTGGCGCCGGGGTGGTTGGGTCCTGACGGGCACCCGCATGCATTTCCGACCTTGACGGCGCTGACCTACACTCCGGCTTACCCACTCCCTGCGTCATTCCCATCCACCGTGCTCCTCATGCGTGTCTCCACCTCGACTCTTGTACAATGCCCCATATCCACGCGCAAATCGCTCGGACAACAACTCGAACGGCTAATCACAAACAGGCATGTGAATTGGTTCACGGTACAAGTGCTTCTTGGCTAGATCGCCCAACACGAGGTCGTGTTAATCGGGAAATGCTTTTGTGCTTTTGACCATATCCGTTCATTTAGGGTTCGTGGGCCAGCCAGCCCGTGTTGTCATCGATTGATGGCAAACGCCGTACCCCACTTGTGCCATCTTGTCTAGTTCCGATCGCAAGGTTCGCACTATTCCCTTGAAGGCAGCCATCTGATGGTGTGCATCCGATCTAAGGTCACCGATCTCTTGTGCTCAATCGTGGACCACCAATCAGAATGCTATTCGGCGATTTTACTCGCCAAGCGGCGCAGAAACAAGAGCGTGACCTTGCCCTCCTCCGCGGGTCCACGATGGTTTGAAACGCTGTATGCAGCTGACATGACAGGACTGTGCATCAATCGGAATGCGCCGCAGTCGCGCAGACTGTGCCTCGTTCAACCATTCGTAGCGTCGCATAGCCAAACCGGATGCTATTCAAGTTCTCCCAGACTTGAACAACGCTTGTGAGTGCGAGTCGTCGGCTATCGTCGGCTGTACTCAGGTGAGGCATTCCACCGTGAAATTTCTTGCTGCAGGTCATGGTGCGAAATATCCCCTACTCATCATTCACTCCAACCCATGCCCTCAGGTTGATGTAACTCGAGGTTCAAAATGCGGCGAAATACGGCACCTGGGTGACACGGCGATCATACTTATCAATCGGACTTCTTGTGACATACGCCCCACTCACCGCACTTGGTGATTTTTCATTCAAAAACGAGGTGGTCTGACCACTTCCGCCCAGCTCCATATCTCATATCAGTGGCTGTAACCACCACAGGGGGCGTATCGGACAGATTATTACCATTCATCGGCTACAAAGCGCGTTTCCATGCGAGTGCAGACCGTAGGCGTTCATGTGTTCTGGGCATCTACTCAAATGGAGTAAATAGCGATGATCCATCCAGACTCGCATCCTTTCAAGCTCAGAGGGCAATACAATTCCGCGCTTTCACACATTTACGACCTGGTTCGTTGCGTAAACTGGTTCTACGGCGTCAACGATTTGTGAATACGCCTCGGCGATATGCCTGAACGCGCAAGTCTCTAGACCAGAATTGGAATACTTTTTTTTAGATGTTCGGAGCTTCCGACTTGTTCCTTCTTTTCGGGTGTCTCAGGTTTTCCCCCCCTTGAAGTCAAATTGACATGACCAACTTGCTTGTTTTTATAGCCCCGTCAGACCTCGGGCCCGAAATCAAGGCGTTTGGCATGTGAAGGGGCCTTGCTTTGTCGGTGATGGCGTTGTTCCTCCCGCGCCTGTACGTTGCGATAACAGCCTGCCGCTCGCCTGCTGTGATGCCGTAGGGTGATGGTGATTTGAACGGTGCAACGTGCATCCCGGTACAGGCTTTCGGAAGATATCATAAATAATAGCTGATAGTGGCGGTCTTCTGCCGCCTGTCTTGTGACCTCGATATCAACAGTATCTGGACAGCTGAGGATATACACGGTTTTATTGCTGTGGCCGGCCGCCAAGAAGTGATTTGTGGAATGAACTTGAACCGGACAGTCTGGCGAATGGACTCGCGTGAATTATGGCGGGGTGGTGTTCGGTTCGAGACTTATTGGGCGCAAACGGCTGTAGAAGACATGTATGGTGATTTTGACAAGGCATCGTACATGTACAAATGTTGATTGAGTACATAAGGGCCGATAATCTGCCGCGATACGGCATGTCCCTGACTACTCCAAAAGGCAACTCCAAATTTGGCATCTGTCGTATATTGAGAGCTTTTGCAGAGGGTCATTCCCGACCGTGACCACGACCGCGATCAGCCACCATCTTCCTATCATGATGACTTCTGTCCTCGCATATTTTCACCATGCGAAGGATCCACACCTGTTGGCGTTGTTCCGACACCGCTTTCGGTGCCACATGCACACGAGGTCCTTCCTCTCCTGTCCATTAACTTAAGTCCACGGACATCACTCAGCTCAAGTTTGCATTCAGCTCGGCACTTGTGTTACCGTCACCGCGGCTTCGCTTGCCTAATACTGTTCCAACCTAACCGATATCTCCCTGTTTCTTTGTCATGGCGTTCGAGACGGTTGCTCCGCATTCGATGCCCCCGCTTCCAGAACACCACCCACACCTTGTTCAGCCATCTGCTTCCCGACCGATGTCTCGGGACATCCGATCTCTATTCAAAGATCTTGTTTCCCTACTCTTGTTCACAAGTCAAAAACTTCCTTGTCCGGTTCCTGTCAACTTCACGGTGCTAGATTGTCGGAAAGTCGATCCTGCTCCTGCTTCCGACTTCCGAATCCGTGAGCGTCTCTGCGGTAGCATTTATAAAGACCCCATCCTCCCGTTTCTCTTTGTCCACCCTCCCGACAGTCAGCCATGTACCCACTTTCCACCAAGGACGCCTCCGTGCTCACCGTGGCTGCCGGCATTGTGCGCACCTCTCTTCTTTCTTTCCTCCATTCTCCTGACGTGTCTCCAAGGCTTGCCATCTAGTGTTCAACCGCTATGAACCCGTCAACCCACTCTCTCATATCGCCCTTCTCGTTCTCGTTCCAGCCATCTTGACGGACGTGTTCCTATCTAGCTTCCCTTCCATCATTCGCATCGCAGCATGCACTTTCTTTCTCTATTATTCCTCCATCCTTGTCTCCGTCCTCGCTTATCGACTTTCACCCTTCCATCCCCTGGCCAAGTATCCAGGTCCCATCCCATGTCGCATCTCGAAATTCTGGATGGCTTGGGTATCTTCAGCCGGAAAACAGCATAAATATTATTACGAATTACACCAAAAGTATGGTGACGTGGTAAGAATCGGTAAGATGCTTCATTCACACCCTTTTTTACTCTATCTGATAATGTGAACGTCAGGTCCCAATGAGCTGTCATTCCGCAATGTGGAGGCAATATCCCCTCTTATGGGATACTTTGGCCTCCCAAAAGGACCGCGTAGGTTCACTTGGCTTGCTTTGTGGAGCACCGGAACTTACCTCCCATAGATTGGGACGGTCGCATGGCCGAGCAAACGAAGATCAGAGCAATGATAGCCTTACGGGATCCCGCGGAGCACGCACGCCGCCGGAAGCCATGGGCCAGAGGGTTCAGTTCAGCTGCCCTCAAAGGCTACGAAGTAATACTTGGCAAGAGAGTCCACCAGTTCGTGACTGCGCTCGAACAACAGCAACAACCCGTCAACCTGGCAGAGTGGATTAGTCATTTTACGTGAGTTTTCTCACCTCTCTTTCCGGTTGTAACCTAATACAAAGATCGTAGATTCGACTTCATGAGTGATATGGCGTAAGGCGCTCTTCTCCCCAAGGATTGTTCCCATCTCAACGTGTTGTGCAGATTTGGTGGAGGCTCTGACATGCTTCGCGATGGCGATAAGGACAATACATGGCACCTCCTGGAAAGTGGGCTACCGTACGTACCTTGATCAATCATCGATCAATGCGACGAACTCATGGTCTTCCAGACTTGCTTTGATCCTGACCCATGTTCCCTGGTTAGGGAAATACTATGTTAGACTGCCTGGGATCGGTTCAGACTTGAAGAAATTCCGATCGTTCTGTCAGGAGCGTGCATCGCTCAGACGAACCCAAGGTTCTCAGTCAAAGGATCTATTCCACTACCTGGTAAGTGGTTTTGCAACATACTCTCTGGATCAGACTGAGTGTACCCATGATATCTCAGATCGATGAAGCGGGGGTTGAACGCTCCCCTCCCACATTTGCGGAGGTTGCTTCCGACGGGGTTCTTACTATAGTTGCAGGATCAGACACCACCGCGACGACGCTCAGCAGTTTATTTTGGGCTCTATTACGCCACCCCACCGCTTACCGCAGGCTCCAAGCGGAAGTTGATCGCTATTACCCTCCAGGCGAAGATCCCTCGTCTACTACACACCACCAACAAATGAACTATCTCAATGCCGTGATGTGGGTTGTTTCGCCTTTCTGTAACACCGAACATAGTTAACGTGTCACTGTTCCAGTAACGAGAGCCTCCGGTTGTTTCCACCCGTGCTCAGTGGAAGTCAGCGTGGGGCAACAAAAAGCAGTGGAGGAAGGTTAGCAGGACCTTGGTAAGTTAGCAGCCACTTTTATTTCCATGATTCTCATTGCTTCATCTCTAGTTTCGTGCCGGAGGGAACGAATGCTTTTGTACATTGCTATTCTCTCCATCGCGACCCTCGTTACTTCTCACCAATGCCCAACACTTTTTGGCCGGAGCGATGGCTGTCTGAGGACGAGAGAAAAGCATTGGGATACCCGGACTCAAATGGCACAGACAAGGCTCCTTTCAGGCATAATCTGGCGGCTTTCATCCCATTCTCGTTCGGGCCCGCGAACTGCGTCGGCAAAAATCTCGCGTATCAAGAGATGCGCACTGTTGTTTGTATGATGATGCAGCGTCTGGACTTCGGATTTGCGGATGGATACGACCCCAAATGCTGGGATCGTGATCTAAAGGATTATTTCGTGGCGACGAAGGGCAAGCTACCTGTGGTCTTATCTCCACGGGCTTCCAACAGATGATGTTGCACGGTTTCAAGTTCACACTGGAGTAGTGTAGAGCATTTTAGTTATCTATTTTATTCCACCTTGTGTTGTATCATGCACTGTATTTCTAATATGTTCCCTCGATGCGTGGTAACCTGCTTGTCTTTCTAATTTTATGCTGGGATCAAACACTGAGAAATCATCCCTCGAATACACTTTGTTGAGAAACGGGGTGCTCGTCATGGTTCAGCCGGCCGCAAACATATGAAGCACGAGTTTCAGCATCAATATACTATTACTGGTGAGACAGTTATCATTCAGATGACTACTCAGCCTGGTTACATCAATGGAACTCATGACCTAGTTACCCAGCTGGACTTGATGCTGATGCGGTCTTCGAGGTATTTCCGCCATTTGGGAAAAGGACATGTTAGTTAATGGCCGGCTTCCATCCGTCCCTGTCGTGGTGACTTGTGAGGCGTAGATTCGACAGTAGATCTACTTGTAGACGTCCCTGGACAATCAGGCTTGAATGAATGTCATGCAGATATACATGAATCAGGGTCGCTGTCAGGTACGCCTAGAGCTGAAGATCAGTTGATCACTCCTGAATAGCTGGATACATGTGGAACTCAAGCACCGTGGTGCGTTTTCGGCCTCAGTTAGGCAGGATGAGAATACTCGATGATGATAGCAGCATGATCAGGGTCGATGGAGGATGCCACTGTATCGGTGTACCGATTCTGAAACACCGGACCCGGTACCGGGGCGAAGAATCGCGTCATGGAAGGATTTCTCTGGGAGCATGTCGACTTACAGACTAGCCAGCGGACCAAGATAGAAGCCAATTGCGCTCGAGATAATCAGATCAGTGGCGGGGATATTCCCAACGCCAGTACCAGTCACTCGTCCGCTCTCACCGTCAAAATCTCGGCAGCCGAATGATCGGCCCAAAGTAGGTCACCTGAGTTCTCATCTGAGCGACGAGGTGTTCTGGAGAGAACTCGTGGTTCGACATGTAGTCAAGGTGCCACGGCTTCCGCTCTTCCGCCAGGTTGGGCACGTTCTTCGAACGCGAACGTGACATTGGAACAATCATTACGTTGCTGATACCCGCGACCCTGCAAACGGGCCGCTTACTTTCCGAAACGCGAAGCATTCGGATTGAGCGAGTAAGAAACGACACTGCAATCTGAAACTTGCCTTTTTCGTGGGAGTGACCACCAATCAGGACTTGGCCTACTTCACGTGTCCACGTCAGAATGGTTGGGCATATTAGCAGTCTGAGATCCAAACGCCGCTTCATCTAATCTGAGGACCGTCAGTTGCGACACTACCTTAACCTCAAATGAACTTCTTGTTAGCTGGTTCAAATCTCCATCCTGGCCGCCGCGATGGCGGCGGGGTGCTCGCAGTTCTCGTTTGCGCTCTCCTCGGGTGTACTATTCGGTGGCACTAATGGGTTCTCGTGTACCGGTGGGTTCTCTGAGCCCGGGCCTAAGCAGCATCCTAATGCACCGGAACGAAGTTCTGTATCCCGGAGCGCTCGTCCACCTGACAAAACTTCCACCTTCGACAAGATCTCCGTGTTCTACGGACGGAGACCGTACTGGGTGTTGCCCTGTACAAACAAGTAGTGCTGTTTCACGTCCCGGACACGGACACGCCTTCGTTTCTACCGGAGCTCATTAATCATTATGACTGGGTGATCCTTGACATGGTAATGTGCGATCAGGAATATTATCCGTCCCGCGTTCACTAATATGACCTAGGCTTATTTCGGGAGAAAGGAGGCTCTAAGCCCCGTTAATCTACGTGTCCGCAACGACAATGCCGGTCATGGCATCGTCGCGGAACCGCCACAAGGGCCTTCCAAAGACGCAGTAGATCGGTGCGTGATCAGGGGTCAGATATAGTGATTGCTGGGCCTTACCTGCTACTTCCGGATTCGCAGTCAAAATCTTTCCGTTGTTCTGGAAAACGCCGCTGGCTTCTACTCTATCGCATTCTGTTAGGTTCAATGTTTTATTGTCTCCTCTCACCACGAGGCAACTCGGGATCTCTATGTGTCTGGGTCATCTGTTTCAGTGTTCCCGCGTCGGGGGAGTACATCCGGCTGTTCGAAGATGTGTATTGAAAAGAATTCATATGACCACGTTCCACAGACGCGCGACCCTGATTCATTTCGGCATGCTTTATGGCGGACAGGCGCGAAGCTAGCTTCCACTCGAGGCAACGTTTTCCCGATCAGTCCACTGTCTCCATCCGTCTTTGAGTGGTATTTACCAAAGGCGGCCATCCGGCCTATGCAAAGCTGAGTTGATGATCTTGCATTCAAAGTTTTCTTCAAGTAAGCGCTGTTCCCTCTATTAGTTCTGAATTTGCTGTTTTTAATTTCTGGCACGGCGATGATTGGTTTCAAGAACAGTCGTGCCCGATATCTACGGTCTTTAATCAGGGTGTCGAGTTGATATGCCAACCTTGTCCAGATCTGGTTATCCAACACGGTTTTTTGCGAATGAGAATGGTGTGATTGGGGACGGCCAACTCGCGGTCATTAGAGAGGAATAAGGAGAGGAATTTGTTGTCTTGACGCCAACGATTGTGTCTCGAACTGCGTCTAGACCAAACTAGACCACGGGCTTACTTAAGAGGCCAAATCCCCCTGAGTAGGCTGACTTTGGGCTGACCCCCGACATGTCCCTCATACTCGCAGTGAACGCAGGCTCCTCGTCGCTCAAGATCTCGCTCTACCAGCGGGTACCAGAAGACCCAAGGGCGCCACGCCTGCTCTTGACATCCACCATCTCTTCCATCTCATCCCCCCCAGTTAGGGTCTCGTTCCAACAGCATCCCAACTTAAGTCAGGCGGCCAGACATCCTAACCCATCAGTACCCTTAATCCGCGACCATGAATCTGCGTTCATCTACTTTCTGGACCGTCTCAAGGCGGATGTAAGCATTGACCGCCAACAAGTCAAGCATATATGCCATCGTGTTGTCCATGGTGGAGATTACAGGGAGCCTACGGTCATCTCCGAGCAGTCTTACCATCACATCGAGACACTGTCTGACTTGGCTCCTCTGTGAGCCCCTTTCAATTCTCCTTGTATCGCCCTGATTAAACTGTCTTCTGGGCAGGCACAATGCGGCAGCGCTGTCCGTCATCCGCGCATGCATCCACGCCCTGCCGCACTCCCTGTCAATTGCATTTTTCGACACTGCATTTCACCGGGACCTGCCTCGCCATGTCTCGACCTATGCTATCGACCAGAAAATCGCGCAAGAACGTGGTCTGAAAAAGTATGGCTTCCACGGTCTGAGTTGCAAGTGTCCATCCATAGAGGGTGCATCTATATGCTTATGACGTTCAGATGCCTTCATTATAAACATGGTTGCCGATCATCTGCACAAGGTTCACCCCCTCCTCCTGAAAGGTTCAGGGTGCTCACTTTGATGCTCCTCAGGACAAAGACGAGTTAAATATCATTGCACTGCACCTTGGATCTGGAGCATCTGCCTGCGCGATTCGGGGCGGAAAGTCCATCGATACATCCATGGGTCTTACTCCTTTGAGTGGACTTCCTGGGGCTACCAGAGCAGGAGATGTTGATCCCAGTCTCATTTTCCATTACGCGAGCGAGCCTCTGAGTCGGTTGAGTTACGACTCTGCGATGACCAAAGAAGTCCACGTCACCAGAGTCTGTTCCTTGTTTTCTTGATCCTTTTTCTATGCTGACTGTAAGAATCTAGGCAGAGGAAATCCTCAATCGTCAAGCAGGTTGGAAAGCATTGACAGGAACCACTGACTTTGGGGAAATCATTAAGAAGGCCGACCTCTCCGTTCCACCGTCGGTTGCAATAGGGGACCCTTACACACTCGCGTTTCACATTGTGCTCGATCGCATCTTGCATTACGTCGGTGCGTATCATCTGTCCCTTCGCGGCAAGGTTGATGCACTGGTATTTGCCGGTGGGATCGGAGAACGAAGTCAGGATTTGAGGCGTGCCATTGGAGAGGCAGTCAACTGCTTGGGCTATTCAGCTATGGATGAGCACGTGAACCAGGGGCTAGAGCACCATGAAGGTTCTGTCATCGATATCGGTAAGCCTGACGGGGGAAATCGCATGCTAGTCTGTAGGACGGATGAGCAGTTTGAGATGGCGAGGGAGTGTTCGCTTGGTGACGAGTTCTGGCGTTGATGCGATTGTTCCATCATGCTTCCAGTTTCAAGTTTCAGCGCTCGACCTTGGTCTTGATGTCGTTTCACTTGCTCCTCGCGAAATACAGCGTACTTCCATGGAGATGTCCGGTTTCATTGTGAACGTTGCAGGGCGAAGATACGGCTCATGCATCTCACATATAATCACTGCGGGGTTTCTCTCGTCGTAAAGGTTTCGTATCCTGAAACTACGTACTCTTGACTCAGCTCGCATCTGCGTCGCGGCTCTCGCTTCCGTGGCTTTTCTAGACTGCTGCATTTCCGCGGGGTACGAGTTGGTATGGAGCGCATGATCATGCATGTAACAGTTACTGATAGATGACGGAATCATGCATGATAGTGGTTGCTTCACGACATGTTTGACATGATGGAAGGGTTGATTTTGTGACGAGTTTGGGTTTCTGGAGAATTCAACCTGAAAGTCTCGCGGCAGCAAATTAAAAAATCCAAGGTTACAACGTTCCCATGGATCATGGATCATGAATCATCCACAACTCCTACACGGCTGGTAGTCCACATGAAACAGCCAGTCCAGCATGAAGGACATCTTCGCACACGATTATGGACGGCGATCCGAGAAATTACCGACTCGTACCCGTTCAAGAGCCCTTTCATGCTGAGCGAGCCCACGACTCACGAGCATCCCAAATGTGTCTTAGTATCGCTCCTTCCGCGCCTATTGAACTTCCCGGGGTGCGAAGAAGCAAGGCTCGTGGGAACCAACTCACCCACTGAAACTCCTTCCTTTTTTGTGTTTCCTACTGCGACTTCAACTCGGCCGCCTTCGCCAACCCAGGCATTACCTGTGCCTCTCCGCCATGCGTGACTTCGCCGCCTTCCTGGCCCTGCACCCTTGCAAGCTAGATCAAAACTCTCGTGCCATGAAAACGTACGTGTCTGAATCATACTAGTTCACTGAAACAGGCCGTGATGCCACTGACACAACCACGGGGGATTGCACAAGGGACGTACGTCAGGGCATGTTGGTGTGGCCATCGTTGACTACCATGGACAATTGCAGCCTACCGGCTTCTTGTCCGCATTCGATCAGACTAAGGAAGCAGCCATGTGGACTCGCCGTGCCTGACACACATTTCCCAGGTATTGTGGACAGGCTGATGGATGCGCTATAAACACCTGTGGAGCGAGTGTAGATGCCTGTGTCAGGCTGTCTCGTATTGATCGTGATGCTCATGGGCTGGGACCAAAGTTGGTACCCCATCGACGCGGTGTGGTGCGGCCTACAGTCTAGCAGGCGTGACCAAGGGGCTCAGGATGGGTGGAATGAAGCGGTACAACATAATCATACGGTGACGTGCTTGCCAGTGGGTACAGTGTTGGACCCCATCCTGCCCTCGCTGCTCTCTGGGCTCGATGAGAAACAATGACAGTCTAAAAAAGGCCCAGTCAAGTTACTGGGCATGATGGCCTATTGTACAGCATGCCAGCTCTTCCTCTTGCCCTTGAATGTGACCCCGTGCCAATAACTGCGACCTTGCACGAAGACTTATGGGTCATGTAGACAAATTGGCAATAGATCCGATGCAAGACCTCCAAAGCTACCCTCGACCTTCAAGGCGGGAGCGCAATTTGTTTGGTGGACCGCCACATGATATCTGTCATGCCACTGTAGAGGGTGATGCTGGTCCAACAGAGATCGAGGAACCTGCGGTGGGAGGCGATGCGGCGCGTGGTTCAGAAGGACCAACTTGAGAACATGAAGTAGTGCGCATTGGACTCGGAAGGAGAAGGTGATAAGTCCTACCATGCGTGGACAGCGCCAGCGGACCAGTAGTGAGATATTAAGGTTCTCGCCGACGGCAGCATTTCCAAGGTTTGGCTCCCGCGTTAATTTAGTTCGCGGGTAGTGTGAACTTGTTCTGGCATTCCTACAGTGCCACTCACTCAAAATAGGCAACTCACTTATAGGCGAAACCAAAATCATAATAGCACCTCTACACATTCAATAAGTGGTATTTTAACTGTGTATATGTACTCTAGGACACCAAAGGAAGCC
>JBBPJQ010000221.1:0-34757 GCA_038088795.1 Boletus rex-veris
ACCCACATCCATATCCCCCTCGACACTATCCAATGACGAGAGGCACATACATGTCGACGGTGGGCACTTGCCGCGATCCATCTGGCTCAGGCTGTCACACAATGTCATCACAGTATCAAACCTTGCCATGTCTCCAGAACGCATGCTTATCTTGCGCCATTACAAGAAGATTCAGCAATCTGTTTCACTAGACGTGTGGGTCGGACTCGGACTGGTGTCGCTGGTTCGGTGGTGACGGCATCTGGAGGGTAACCAAGGTCCTAGCGCTGTCGTTAGTACAGTGCTATCCTGCTGCAAATGGAAAACAAAGATCGTCAGCGACTTGGACTCGACTCATCAGCGTACACTCACAATAGTTGATTCATTGCTAACCCGATAACGTTGCGAGCGACTGGGTCCGGCCACCTCACTGTCTCATCGTGCATTACAATGCTAATGTTCGCAAGTCATCAGAGCCATCGGTTGGTTTCGGCTTGGCAAGGTCGGAAATAGCAGCATGCGGTTCTGCCGGTCGTCGCCTCGCCTGAGGGATGCAACGTGCGCATCGTCAGCGCCAAAGGGAATGCTTACCGCGGTGCTCACATCGAAATCAGGCTCCGTGGAACATCAAGTCGGCGTCTACTGCATGGCATTCTGCGGTGCGCTGCCCAGACCAACAGTCCACAGTAAGGATAAGACAACGAATCTGACGTTGAGTCGAAAAAGAGGGCAAGTGGGACATGCTGTGGGCGCCGAGCAATGATAGGGGGCTGATCTGGGGCCTCTTTTATGTCCGTCGAGTTGCTGTTTGGAATTCAGTGCTAGCATGTCAATTAGTCATTAATGATGGTATCGGCGCGTACTGGGCATGTACTGTTGGGTGGTATAACGTGGCGACACGAACCCCACAGAAAAATGCGAGGCTAGACTAATGTCTGCATGTGGCGGACCGTTTATCCTTCATGCTGAGAGGAACAATCTGCACTCACCTCAACTGCGCCTAAATCTCATGTAGGAGAGACCAGGGGCTGGGTTAGATCCCAAGGCTTCTATCCCGCTGCCCACGCGCATCCGGAACGAACGTGAGAGATAGAACTGCGTTTCGTCACACCCGAGAGACTCCACCCTGACAAGTGACTCAAGCTCCCCGCCTGAACAGCCTCGACAATTGCTCGCTTTCTCGTTTTGAGAGCCTCAAGGGGCTGAGTGACCTCGAGGAAGCAATTTCAAGGTACTGTATAAGGATGCTGTTGACATCACCCTTTATGACCATCCCAACAAACTTCTCTTTCTGACCTGCCTCGCCGACTCCTTCAAGGTTCGTTTCCAGTCTCTCGGAGAGCTGAAGTAACCTCGTGGAAGCAATTACCCTTTATTCGCATGACGCTTCCGCCTCAATCGGTCCTATTGTTCGGCTTCGTGCATCACAGGGTTGGATATCATATACAGCATCGCTCTCCCCTCATATTCTGTTGCTCTTGGACTCGCTCAAGGTGCCAATGTGGTGCGGGAGGCAGCGGCGGCAGCTATCGGCTTAGGCCTCCTGGGAATCGCCGTGGAGCGGCTCGAGCAAGGCGGAGCACTTCTTCAGCTTCGCAGCTCTTTTGAAGAGTGTTCGTCTGTCCATCTAGATCATGCTATTGCATTGGAAAATGCTAGTGTTACTCGCGAAAATCCTTGTCCTCACTTTGGGAGCAAGCCGATGATGCAGAGTATCGTCGTGCGGCAGAGTCCTTGCACAAAGGGGCCGACAGACATCGTGCCCCTGCGATCGCCCGAGATAAACGGGATTCCTGCTCCGCAAAGAATTCTCTCAACTCCGTGCTTCAGCACACTCCGGACCGGTTGTCTATGTCCCACTTTCTAATTTCGCTTTCAGGCAATTTGCTGATCTTCAGTCCATGCTGAAGAGCTTTGTTCATCATGCCCGTGCCATACGCTTTGACGAAAGGGACGGGAAAAGAGAACCACATGACGGCGTCGGCTGGGAATCTTTATTATCCCCACTGTGGAAATGCGTCGTCGAACCTGTCCTGGATGCCTTGGCGTTCTCAGTTTGACGTTGTGTTACACGGCTCAGAATTTATAGCTCATTCATTCATCTGTCTTTCTGAACAGACTCCTGGGGACCTATCGCGCATTTTTTGTGTCCGACTGGCCCATTCGCGTTTCATCCTATCCATGCAGCAGGTTTCTATGATGAGGACCCCGGACATAAAGTATCTGATTTCGTCGTATCGTCGTATGTCCCTACTCTCAGCACTCTTGCGCGATATCTCAAACCCGATGCGGTACCTAGTGACAATCTCCGCCTCCTCGTTGCACGTCAAACACCCGTTGCAGCCAAGAAAGCGCCCAGAACGATGACATTCTTAAAATGGCGTCACAGACGACCCGCCAAACTGTGTTTTGAGCGGCCATGAGACAGCCTGGGATCTGCTCAGGTATGCGGAAATTACTTCTCGTTGCCAGTCTAACCAATGTATTAACAACACGGTTCTGCGGAGATGCAGCGCGGCGGCCAGCAGCATGATGGAGCACTAGGAAATAACATCAACCCTAGATAAGCCATGGATGCAGATGGCAGTGGAGCATAATCGTGTTGATAGTGCGACGATGGGTGATAAAGCGGGCTTGTGCTTCAGAAGAGTCGAGCACCAGATATCATCTGGTACGTGCAGGACTGCTTATCAAGGATGCATCCACCGTCTTCGTCAATCTCTTGCTCGGAGACCCTTGAAAATGATTAATGGTTGAGTGGAGCTGTGATGACGATCCGTGTCGCTCGCGGTGTTGGTAATTGCTCCCGTGCTAAGGCCGCATCAAGCGGCGATGGATGATTCATTACTGTAACTGTTTGAGTGATACAATACGCTCTTGCCTTATAACAGTCAAGCTCAGTCGTTTTCCCCGTCTTCCCTACCAATTTACTACCCAAAGATGCTCGCGGTCAAAAGGATTTGTTGCAGTGCGTGCAAGACAAATTAGCCGGCGGTGTCACTGACAACCTATTCCTAGTCGGTGCTGGTTACGTCGGTCGGTGCTGGTTGTCTCGAGAGGTTGCTATGTGAAATAACTTTGGCTTGCATTTGCCCAGGTGGTCCAACCTGCGCGGTCATAGCCCTTAAATGTCCCCACATCCAGGTTACTATCGTTGATATCAACCAGACTCGGATAGATGCCTGGAATAGCGAAGACTACAAGCTGCCAATTTACGAGCCTGGCCTTGAAGATGTCGTTCGTGAAGCTCGCGGTCGCAACCTCTTCTTCTCCACAGACGTCGACAAAGGCATCCAAGAAGCCGATCTTATCTTTGTCAGTGTCAACACGCCGACTAAGAAGAGCGGCATTGGAGCTGGTTTTGCTGCAGACCTAAAGTTTGCATTTCGGGTCTGCCACTTGACACTGTATCTGACTCTGTCATAGCTATGTTGAACTCGCGACTCGCCGCATCGCCGCAGTTGCCAACTCGAGTAAGATTGTGGTCGAGAAGTCCACGGTGCCATGCCGTACTGCCGAGTCGATGCGCACCATTCTTGAGGCCAACTCGCCCGCAGACTGCCGATTTGACATCTTATCGAACCCGGAATTTCTTGCCGAAGGAACTGCCGTCAACGACCTCTTTGCGCCCGACCGGGTTCTCGTCGGGTCTCTTGAAACACCAGAGGGCAAAGTCGCATGTGATGCGCTCACCGAGATATATGCTAACTGGGTGCCGTCAGTAGTTTTCTTTGCCATCATAATGTCCATATTGCTGACGCTCGTTGCAGGAGAGAACGCATCCTTACCGTGGGTTTATGGTCCTCCGAACTGTCTAAGCTAGCCGCAAACGCAATGCTAGCCCAGCGCATTTCTTCCATCAACGCTCTCTCGGCTATTTGCGAGGCCACCGGTGCCAACATTGACGAAGTGGCATATGCCGTCGGCAAGGATTCCCGTGTCGGCCCAAGTTTCTTGCGTGCATCCGTTGGTTTTGGGGGCTCGTGCTTCCAAAAGGATATCCTGAACCTGGTGTACCTCAGTGAAAGTTTGCACCTCCCGGAAGTTGCCAGCTATTGGAGGCAGGTGGTTCTCATGAATGAATACCAGAAGACGAGGTTCTCAAAGAAGGTCGTGGACACACTCTTCAACACAATCACCGGCAAGGTAAGATGGTTTCTTATGTCTTGTATCCATTTATCCATTGTTACGTTCTGTGATGGGACCCACAGAATATCGCCGTTCTCGGTTTCGCATTCAAAGCTGATACCGGAGACACCCGCGAGTCAGCGGCTATCTCCCTCGTCCGGGACTTCCAAGCAGAGAATGCGAACGTGAATATTTACGATCCACAAGTTGTACATGAGCAGATTTGGAGCGACCTTTCTGAAGCATGTCCCACAATCCCACTCACGACTTGTAAGTACCCGACCCCTGGCTACATTGATGATTGTACTAGGCTCCACAATAACACCTCACCACTCATAGTGCAGAAGCGTGTGGAAATATTCAGTTCTGCACTTGAAGCATGCAAGAACGCTGAAGCTGTTGTAATCGCGACCGAGTGGAGAGAGTTCCGAGACATTGATTGGAACGTAGTTTATCTCAATATGAAAAAACCGGCTTTCGTCTTCGATGGCCGTATCTTACTCGATGCAGACAAACTCCGAAACATCGGATTCAAGGTTAGATAAAATTTCCCTTTCTCCGGTTTGGATTGCTATTGTTCTCCGTGCCTTTGATGTTATCAATGACAACATTATTGATCCCCCATCATAGGTAACTGTCATTGGACGTGGCGAGAAGCTGTAGACCACTCTAGATGCCGACAAGCCCGAACCTCCGTATTCAAGGTTAGATGCTTCTCCAATTTAGACCGTATTGCTCTCCATGCCTTTGATGGTATAATCAATTGATTTAGAATTCTAGGTAACCATCATTGGGGACTTTATAGACTACATGCGGCGCCTGGCGCGCTCTAGGCAACCGAGAGTTCGGAATTGTCAATGGACGCCACCCAATCCACTGTACCCAAACTAGCTCCCCCATTCTCCATTCTCCTCTTTGATACCACTGTTCAATATAGCTAAAAATGCGAAAACCCAAACCGGAACTGGTGTTGTCCGTGATCCACCCCCCCCTGGTCGCTCGCCACCGTTACATGTTCCTTTGCACCTCGGGCGCAGCCTCCTCTGTCCTTTTGTCCCTTTCGTTGCCTCTCACGCGTTTCTCGGCATTAGGGGACGTGGCTAAGAGCTTGAGAACGAACAAATTTACTGCAAGCGGTTACCCATGCGAACATTTGTTCGGATCGCGCGGTCTACATCTCATGCATGCATGATGAACCCGGATAACGATGAGATATTCAGTGAGCGCCCGAATGTTCATGCACGCAGCCGACCCTTTCGCCTCCAAGGCGAGTACGTGTCGCCGATATGTCAAGGCGCGGACCCGGGCCGAACGGGACCCGCTCCGTGTATTTGTATGTGCCCAAGGAATCCAAACCCAGTGTGTTCACCGTGGTTCAGGCACCCCATGAATGCATAGTCTCCCCCAAGCAAATCGAATCGTCGGACGAAGACAGTCGTTCATGATTCACGCGGAGATGAGTGGCCCATGTGGAGCTCGGAGCTTGGTTGGCCTCGCAGTTTTTTCTCGGCTTACTACTACTGGTGCTACGATTCCCATAATCGGTGGTTGGACGGTTCAGACGCGAACGTTGCTGAGGCACACACGGCACTGCACGGACTTGAACTTGAAGGATGTACCCACGTATACATATCCGACGTTGACGTGCTCATGTTCACCGCGCACTCGTTCGGCGACTTGGATGCCGAATTCATATCATTATGTTGGAGTTATCCTCTCGTATAGTACGTGAGGTATGCGGCATTCTGTTGTCAAGGTTTACCCGTCCGAGGAGCGCACCCAAACAACGACGGAGCGAACGTGTCCCGATGCTTTAATATCGACATACATGATGATTCGGACTTGGAGCCTTGAGCGTCAGGTGTCAGAGATAAGTACTTAGGTAATAGTGAACATGAAAATATCATTCGCTCAAGGGTCAGACAGTTGGTGGTAATATCTAATATAAAAAGCATAGAAGTCATAACGTATCCCAGTCACCCAAAGCAGCTCAGTCGAGCGACAAAAGGCAACAAGTGCTACATACACAAGGCACCATTTGACATGCGTCCAGGAAATGAAAGAACAGACAAAGGGAGAGGGAGATACGGGAATAATCAATGTAAGAGATTTTCTCCTTTTAAGCTTTCACGATAGCAGCTTTCATACAGAGACGAAACATAAGTACACATAATAGATCCCTTTTTCGCAACCAAATGTGCCGAAACCTAGCATATGAGCGGAAAGAGGAAAAAGTAAGCAGTGTTCTGGGAAAGTGGTCGCCACTTTCTATTGAGTCGGAGTGTGTGGGGCGAAGGTACCATCTGGTCGGAGTAAGTACGCAGGACCCCCCTTCTAGCGAGGTGTCACTTAATCGAAGCTCGCGAGCCAAGATTGTTCACGAGATCAGTGACTCCGAAGCGAGAACAGGAACGGTAATGGTTTGATAAGCCATCTGATGCGGCGCAAGCCACATCGACAGAAATGCTGGAGTAATGTCCGAGTAGAGAGCCGACATCAACCATGAACTCCCCATGCGCGAGTAGGACTCTTGTGGTGCTGACCGGATCGGTTATACTGCTGCGTATGACCATCAGAGAAACCCTGGTATGAAGTCGGAACCCCATAATGCGTTGTCGTTTGACTGATAGTCGCGGCGGATACGATAGCAGGATCAATGAACGAGGCACCGTTTGACTTCTGCCATTGGGACTGCCGATGCTCCGTAAATTGAGTCATTGGACTAGATAAAGTATGAGATGCCTGAAACGGTGGCTGTGGAATGTGCTGTGGCGTCCCCAATGACAGTGACAGTGATTGAAGATGTCCTGGACCGACGGCAGAAATTGTTTGGGATGACTGAAAATGAGGCGAGGGTTGCGAATGATCTAGCGAAGTCGACCAGATTGAGGGCGGTGCATTTGGTCCCAGTGGAAAAGGGAACTGAGGCTGGATAGAACTCGAAGTTGCAGGGCGTTGTGGGCGTAAAACGTCAACAGAACCGCGTTTTGTCCCCATGACGTTGTTCAGAAGGTCTTGGGCCGTGGTACCGGGTACAATTACTGGAGATCTGGGGGCTCTTCGCCCGGGCGTGGTTGCGCTAGGTGTTTTAGTTAGGGGAGGCGATTCGTCCACTTTGGTGGCACTGCGTTGGAGTGGAGTGGTGGGAAGCGCAGCAGGCACGGGGGCCGGAGGGGAACCAAGCGTTCTGATACGTGTGATCAACATCAGGCAGATCCACATAATCAAAATGCGAACCTGGGATTCCACAAAATGACCTCCCCATCATCCTCGTCGTCTACAGCCCCGTGACCATCTAGTGCTTCCCGGAAGGCATCACCAACCGGGTCGTCGTCTGTTCGGCTCGTATCTGTCATCGCATCATCTTCAGGATCATTTTCCCGCCCTGAAGTACCCTGCGGAACATAGGGAATGATTTGATCGGGGACATGGACGATCGACTCGTGGATATCCGCAGACGAAACTGCGGAGACGCCATCGTCGAAAGAGAACGTATTATCATCCAGATGGATAGGGCAAATCTATGGATGATGGCGTAAGTTCGTGTACCGATCCCCTAATTGAACTCTCACCTCAAGCTTAGCAAGCGTCCTGGCGTCCTTGAGCAAGTCCCAAATCCTCATTAACTGTTCCTCGTTCGGATGAACCTTTTCGCGGCCGTGGGGCGCCGTCTCATTCTGCTGTCCTTCCGTCTCGTTCCCAGACGCGTCCGCTAGCGTACCTTCGTCCACTAGAAGATCTCGTAATGGAAGGAAACCCTTTAGATCGATATCTTCATCCAAGGGAGTTGTAAGGGGTGGTAACCTCGCAGACGGAAATATGGCACTCAATGCGCTATAGAACTGGGCAAATTTAGCCCAAAATAGAGGTAATCCTTCAATTGGAACTCCTCGGGTACCTCTTCCGGTGGGACTTAATTGTGCGCCGACGGGGGAACCCACAGCATTTAAAACGTATTTGATATTGGCTACAAGCCACTTGCTCGCGATGCGCAGAGCGGGTAAGGTGCGTCGGAACGGCGCCGTAATTCGCTGGGCAAGGTCATTCTCTGCGGCATCTTCAGGGGGTGCAGCAAGCTCAGCAGCGCCTATCTCGAGAAGGACACGATGGATGGCGATGACGTGAGTTAAAATGTGCGATTCAATGATTGATGAATCTGGAAGTCCGCTTGATCTCCTATTTGAAGGCGGTGAGGTATCGCGGATCATGCGATGTTTCCAGAGGGCTCCTTGTGAGAGAACGACGACTTTGGACACAGTCTCTATCGGAAGAATACGGTCTGATACGAGGCTCTGGAAGTCCTCTGAAACGTCATCTGCGTGTGCGACCGGATTCATTTTAATCCTGTAAAGGATAGAATATTATGGGCGGAGAATGCGAGTACAATGATTATACTAACTTATCTGAACCTAATCGCCATAACGCATGTAACAGAACGGTGTTCTCCTTGAAATAGTCCACTCTGAGGCGAGGCGGAACTTCTCCGGACTCCGCAACCGTTGTCTGGGGGACGTCCTTTGTCTTTTTTATCTGCTGATCAAGTGCTTTATTAAGGATTTTCTTGACATTTTCTGATGCGGTGTCGTATGGCTGGCGGACACAGAGCGCTCTATAATAATGAAATAGGGAGCTGAACATGTCACCTTGGTAAAATGCAAGGATGGCGAGCTGATGGGATGAATTGCCCTCGTATGGAACAAGAAGACGAGCCTGTTCGTAGCACTGGATAGCCTTGTCGTAATTGCGTGCCCGTGGGATTGAGTCAAAGCCAGGTATGCCGCCTCTCCTACGGCCGCCCCGTTTCGTTGGCGCAGCCCCGTCCTCGCGACCAGCCTTGGGACGGCCACCCGCCTCGTTGTAAAGTTCGCGGTATCTGGCGATATCTCCGAGACAAACGATGGCCTTGCTCAAGATCGCGAGTCTGCTCTCATGTTCTGCAGGGTCCGGGACGGGTGTGCTTTCTTCGGGTGGGAACAAAAGGTGATTACGTGCGTGAGTCTGATTGGAGACACCGTTACTAACGCCTGAATCAGGTAGGCTCGGAAGGTTGGCGTCATCCGAAGGCGTCAAGACGCTCAGGGCAACCAAGACGAACCGTGCTTGGTGTAAGGCAAAGGATCGTTGGTATCGAGAGACGAATTGTGTCCAAAACTTTTCTTCGTCTGATAGGAACTGTCTGAAGCGTTGTATGAGCCTGCGATATTCTACGGGGCCATGACCGCCTTGTCGCGGCTGGTGTCGAGGTGCGGACTGCAGTGTTCGTTCGAGCGTTGCGAGGCTCTGCTTGTAGTGAGAAATGAACTGGTAGGACGTCTGCATCCATAGGTGCGTCTCTGCATCCTTGGACTCGGTTGCATAGGGTTCGACCAGTAGCAGGCGTAGATATTGTCGCCTCAGGCTTTGCGAGACAGTAAATGAGATTGATGGCACTCTGAGAGGGCAGCATGGCTCACTTTTTGCGACTAAATTCGACCTCTTTATCCCAAGGGTTGTGTGTTTTCAGCAACTCTTTCAAACCCTGATGTAAACCTTTGGCTTCTCTGTCATGATGTGAGCGTGACTGAGGATGTGAAGGGTGACAAAGGAAAGGCACCTGGCGAGATGTGAAGCTGAGTCGGACATTGTGAGAGAGAGAGCAAGAGTTATAAGCCCATTGTCTAGTGAGCTGAGCGTGATATCGATTGTTGCTCAGCAGCGCTCAGCACTGGGCAGACAGCTAATAGCGGTCACGTGGGAATGAGTACTGTACCAAGGACTAATAATCACAGCAGCTCTCTTCAAGTCTGTACAGTCACTGTTTGCCGGCCTTTTGTCCACGCTCATTTTTACAATTATCGCCGGCGGCTGTTCTCGCTTGTTGAGCTATCGGCACGTACCCGGGTCCAGGTCGCCGTCACCGTAGCCCCAGCTCGCTTGGATGCTTGCAGAGAGGCGATCATTGACGGTCTAATCACCGCTATAGTTCATTCAAGAGCATTTGAAAAAAGCCACGCATTTCCTCAGGGAGATCGGCTCACCGAAACCAGTCGGTGCAATTTTTCTTTTTCAAGCAAATCACTCGCGGTATTACACAGGGCTATATTGTGCGCAGAATGGGGCTTAGAAATCTAAGACTCGTCAACTGCGCACGCTCCCGCCAGAATAGAGGCCGCGGGATGGCCGATTTATCAAATGTACGATCTCGATCTGCACCCGTTTAAATATTCATTCATTCATAGATAGAGTCGAGGTCTTCACAACATGCTGCTGGCGCTCTCTCACCGTTTATTAATATTGGCGTCCACGTCAAGCTAGAGCGCACACCTCGCCTCTCACGTGTCCCTTTGCTCGACAATGCACACGACCAAGTTCCTTTGCGATTAGCAGTATGAAAAGGTAAATATAAATTCAGTCGCTGGATTAGCGGACGATTTGATCCGCGCCGGTGGAGTTCCCGTCTCGACCTTGAACCCTGCAGTCGAGGTGCCCGCGCCACGGAGGCAAGTTTGCCGCACACAGCAGGAGAGGGGGGCGTGGTTTGGTAAGGCTCTTTCTGTGGTGGTGGATGTCGCACCTTACTTACCTGTACATGTTCCGTGCTTGGAAATCGACAATTTGAACTTATGTGGATAGATTATAGAAGTCTGGTGTGCCATGTTTGGCTAAGTAACCTCCAGCTGCTCATCCCATTTTGCTCGAAGGAGTTGGCCGCATGGCCCTACTAAAACTGCTTCGATGCTCTCTATCAGTCATCTCGCATCTTCCCCTCCGCGCACTAGAAAAGCCTCCCAGAATCGCTCGGTCACCCCAGTCCTCTGAGCCCCTCCTCCGCTCCCACTGCGTAAACTCTACCGCGACATACGCCGTGCCCATACTCTATAACTCATAAACCGCTCTCCTATCACACCACTATCACAATGCCTCCCTTCTACGAACTCTCTGTCGCCTCCTTTGGCCAACCATCATCTTCAAAATTCAGGTGGACCATCGCCGCCGTTTTGATACCATCCTCTGGTCACTCTCTCGTGTACCAGATCATGGGTTCCTCTTCAGACTACAGTCTGGAAGCACCACAGTCCGTCACACTAAAAGAGGGGGAGAACGGTTACGTGGGCAAAGCACCTGTCGGGTCAGTGGACTCGGAGAAGCTTCATCAGCTACACTCCACTCTCGCTTCCATCCCCGTCGTGCATGGGAATCCCGCGTGGAACTCTCACAATTGGGTCATGGAGGGAATATCAGCGCTGCGCAAACTGGAGGGCTGCCATGTTGATAAGCATGTGACATCCCAATGGGTATCGGAACGGCTTGGTGAGAAGTAGGGGTTGTGTGTTGGGCGAGTAGCTTGTAACACCTGCTCTTGGACACTCTTTTGATACTAGCGATAGATGGTGTGACACTGGGACATTGCAACGGTCCAATGCGATCGTGGATTTGTATTCGTCGTTACTTGCAGATCATTGTACGTTGCTTAGAATAGCGAATCAACGGCTGTCTGCGACGGGAATTTCGGGGTTTCAACGCTTTTTAACCTAGTAATTATGGTGAGACGCTCGAAGAAGCATTGCCTGTCCATGAGTCAGCGAACGTCATCCGAATCTCGATGACTCACCGAGCACAGGCTTCATTATGCACCGAGAGTCTCATTGATAGAGTTGTTAGAACAGGGCGGACCCTCCTGGCCATGATGATGATGCTTGAGTGTAATTATGAAACCCATTTCTTGATATGTAAATCATACTAGTCTTCACTCGCGGACGTGGAAGGAATAAACCATCGCGCTCACAGTCTCGAGAGAGAATCCAGAACTAGCCAAGGCGGTCAGACAGAACATCTCGCTCCCATCAGCCCATCGACCCTTGATCATTATGATTCATTTCGGGATCCGGATGTGAGGAAAATGAGGGAACATGTCTTCTCACCCACGGAAGGTGTTTTAGTGATCAGGGTTAAAGAGGCTGTGGTAATTCCGTGTAAGAGATAGCCCAGGTGTGATCTATCATGTGTATCACGATTGACTTGTGAATTCCCAGGGCTTTCTCCGGAATGCTGCGGTTGATTCACTGGGAACGCCGTCCTGGAGTGATTTAGGAAGTCCAGACAACAAGTCGTCCAGGACATGCAGGATGAACTTACATTCAAGATATTCGGGATAATTTTGTTGTTAGGGATGTTATCGGTCTTTCCCTGTTCAATCAGACTTTTCAGCTCGGCGAAAGTCAATATGCGCATCTCTCCGTGCTCTGCTCCCAAAGGGATCTGGCTGCATTCATTTCCGCTGTGAATACGGAAGCGATTCAAGTCCGCGGTGTCACCATCTTGCACGTCTTCGAGACTAGTATTGTGACCAGTAACGCTAGCGCAATTTAATGAGATGCAGCTTCTCGAGCGAAAATGGACAGCAAAGTCACACACCGGTTAAAATAAAAGATTTTTGTCTTTAGAATAAGCTCTGACTTCTGGCTATCAGACATCTGGTTCATTGATTGATGCGCAAGAATTCCAAAAAGACCTTGCTAGGAACCAATGGGCTGCCGGACGTGAGGATTGTAAAGAACAAGCTTACCTGAAACGCTTCATCCGAGGAGAAGGGAAAGCTATTAAATTGGTCAAGAACACGTTGTTGATGCTCGTCTCCCGTGTCGACGGGCGGTGAGGCGTTGTGATGACCCTGTGATGCGGACATGCCTGAAGAGTCGCTGATACGGTCACGGAGAGACGTAAGTAGCCTCGCTGTGTAGTTAATCAAACCAAAGAACCTGAAGTACTCACGTATGATGCTGCGGACAAGAAGTTCGCGTTGAGCGGAGGAGTCGGAGCGCCGTGCCAGTCGCACTTGGAACAGTCTCTGGTCGATCACTGTATGCTTATGTAATGCAAGTACCGGATTTCCAGACTCAAGTTGCACCGAGTCTGAATCCGCCGCTCACCACCAGATTCTCATTGGCTCACAGCGAACCATGTCGACCGGTGTTAGCAAAATGGTGGCAGAGCGGAACCACCGCACACTCATGGAATTGGTCTTGAAACCAGGAAATGGTATTCCTCCTTACTCGGCGTACACCGCGAACCACCAAAGGTTCTAACACCGCACTGTTCTCCCTCTGACAGATGTCTGTGCAGACTGTAAAGCACGTGCTCCAAGATGGGCTTCTTACAATCTGGGCATCTTCATCTGGTGCGCATTCGTTTTTGCATCTCTGCACAGCAGCGCAGAAATTGACAATAAACAGTGTCAATTGTGCCAGCATCCATCGCAAAATCGGGACGCACATCACTAAAGTGTATGTCAACCTTATCTATGCACGCGGTTTCTGGCTCAATGACACCCGCGCAGTAAGAGTATCACCCTGGATAAATGGAACAAGGAACAAGTCGAAGTCAGACATTGGTTTTATCAATCGAGGTCGACTGATCTTGATTCGTTTCACGCAAGGTTATGAAGGAGCAGGGAAACATCAAGTCAAACACGATGTATAACCCCGACGAGGCACGTCACCCGCCACCAACAAACATGGTAGACTCGGACCGTGACTCTGAGCTGGAGAAATTCATACGTTGTAAGGAATAAAAACCTTCTACTATGAGATTTACTGACAATGGTTTTTCTAGCGAAATATGAGTTTAAGCGCTTCATGGACCGAAAGTTAAACCCTCCCTCCCAACACCTCATGGCTGCATCCGCAGTTCCTCGACCACGATCAACTCCACTAACAGACTCGACAAAAATTGAGCGAAAAACGTCGCCCGGACCTCCGCTTCCACCTAAAACACCCGAAAACCTGCCCTCGAAGCTTCGCTTTTTGGCCACAATACCTTCTCACAATGTGCCACCTACACGATCCTTCTCGCAGCCTCTCCCGCAACTTACTGATTCCGACAAACTTACTGCAGTACCCCCGCTAAGACGACCTGGGGCGACACAATCCTCCGTCCAGAAACCTGCAGGGCAAGTTTGGGAGGACCTCATCTCCCTGCAAGAACCTTCCCAATCTTCCTCCCTCCCACTGCAGTATAGTCCGGCCTCCCCCATCACGCCGTTCCCTTCCCAACCGCAGCTTCCGGTTCAACAACGACCGACGACACTTGGCAATGCTCCAAATCCGTTCCTGAATTTATCCCTCGGACAAACTAATGCAATCGCTTCGTTCGTTGCCAGCCCGATGGCGGTATCAACGCCCGGCCCACAATTTCCTTTCGCGCCCTCCGCCCCGCTATCCAGTCCCGCATTCCACGGTACGACAAATCCGTTCAACCAGGCACCACTAGCAACGAGCGTGAATGGCGCCCCCTTTCCAACGAACTCGAACCCTTTTTCGACATCGTCCATGTCTATGGCGACGTCCATGCCTGCTACGCCCTCCGTTCAACCGGTCATGGCTCTTCCAACGGGGGCCCTACTGCACGCCCCTCCCCTTTCATTCGGCGCATCGCAGATGTCTACGCCCGCCCCTTTCCCCCCTACCGCATTCGGCACGGGCCCCGGCACGGTCAGCCTGGTGCAGAATCCCTTTGCACCGGTTGGAGCTCCAGGACAGGTACAGCTCTCAACAAGCAGGGCGCCAAATCCATTTTCAGCGATGCAGATGGGGCAGGCAGGCTTTCTGCAACCGATTCCCCAGCCGGCGTTTGGAACGACGCCGTTCTTGAACCACCACCACCAACAACGGCAACCGGGACTACATGGGTTCGGCGGATGGGCTGAGTAGGGTGTGCAAGGGACATTCTGTCCGTTTGTTCTGCGATAATCGAGCGTCATATGTAGACGTGTTCGACCAGGAGCTTATGTTCGTTGTGTCTCGGTACGGAAATTTCGTGCATGATATGGTTGGGGCATTTTTGGAAACTATACACATTCCATCCACTGTCAGTCGTTGCTTTTGGACGTCTCATCTCTGGTTCTTGCTGTTATATAGTTTGGGTCCTGGCCGTCATTTCTTTTGCAATCGCCCCCTCGACGCATATCCAAGTCATCAATTTGGCCGAGTTGCTTTCGGCTAACGCCGAGATAGATGAAAGTTTGAGTGCGCAATTAGGTAAAGGACAATGTTATCGTTGGTATGATTGGACGACGAAACATCTTCACAGGAGTCAACTTAACCTTAGTTTGGCAAGGATGCTTTAAATCGGTGGAAGAATGCCAGGCCAGGGGGGAAAAAATGGGGAAATCCGAGGCAGAACTGGCCCCCGGGGCCAGGCACTGGGATCTCAGACTCGTTTGGTCCTCACATGATGCTGTACGTATACAGGGGCCCAGTGGGCAGGGACCCAGCTGTGCGCAACATGTCAGTAGATCACAACCTGCATTCGCCCCTGGCCCTCAGTGCACACCCAACACAACCCACACAGGCAAGTCCAGAACTACTCACTCCCCAAGTGTTTGCCATGCTGGTACTGTACCCAGTGTACTGTGCCTTCGAGTCCCTTTTGATGGTAAGTCGGCCCGTCCCAGGCTGTCACTACTTCGTCACTGCCACCGACACCTTTATCGCAACTTTAGTCGCTTATTTCTCCCCCTACCATGCACGCGGGAGGCTACCCACGACCGTCAACAGGGATGAAACCCAGGCGAACGGTCGTGGCAAATGAACGCTGAACGCTGACTCGGAGTAAAACAGCGCAGTTTTCCCCCATGGGAATCACAGTCAATCAGGGTGTTTCCCCCCACCCTATACCCAGCGCATCGTGTACGCCACAGAATTTCCCATTGTCCCAATACCATCGTGTGTACCCCATTTCTTGTCTCGTTCTTCTTGAGACGGAAGTTAATGGCGAGTCTAGGCGCGATAGGATCGGTTAAGAGTCCGAGTCATTTTCACCCGGGCCTAGACCAGAGTGTGGCCGACGGAAGTCACGGAACAGCGAAGGGCAAACGATCCCAAGGATTTGATGTACCGCCTCCGGGTGGAGTTCCTCCCACCCAACACCGATACGAGCATTCCGTGGGCCAACGGGGAACTTGAGTTTGCCCTTTCACGACAAAGTGAATCTCACCGTGATATGTATGTGCCAAGATACCAAGTCGGCTCAGTCCTTCGTGTCTTCTATTACCGCTGTCTGACCTGCCCATCCCGTTCGAAACACAAATTACTTACGTGCATTTCATACATATCCATTAACTCATCCGTCTATATACATACGGTTTCTGTCGTGACGTGACCTGGAAACAGTTTGTACAAAGGGATAGCTCGCCAACCAATGATAACTCCTTCGTGGCAACCCTAGTCGTCGTCGTCGTCGTCGTCACGTCCACCTCCTCTAAACAACGCTAACAAGTCGTCCATGCCGAGTTTCATGTTCTTGATCTTGTCACCACTTAACGCAGCCTTGGCAAGTTCTCGTTTGGTATCTTGGAGCTGGCATGAGAAGGGCCAAGCGAGAACGTCAGTAAAACGTCACAGGTCACATCCAAGCCGAAGAAATAGATGAGGTGGAGGGGTAAGATCGTCTAACTCCGCGCGAGGAAAGAGATGAGGGATGAATACATCCTATCGCACACTTACCTGTAAGATCCGAGTCTCCACTGTATCAGGTATCATGAGTTTGTAGATATTAACATCCCGCGTTTGTCCAAATCGATGCGCACGGTCATACGCTTGGTCCTGTTGTCCCGATGTATTGTTGTTACACCAGTTCGTTCATCGTCGATGGGAATAAAGTTTGACGAGTCCCATAACGATCAACCAAGTAAGTGGAGAGAGGAGGGAACGAGACAGTGATTAGGAACCGGGCAAGCAAAAGCAGAATCCATGCCCATTTAGCATAGATGACAAAAAGTCAAAGGGAGAAAACCTACCTCAAGCGCGGGGTTCCACCACATATCAGCGAGAATCACATTGTTACACGCGGTCAGGTTGAGACCTAGGGTGATAAAATCACACCATATTCGGTTCGCCATAACCCCACCACAACCGAACAAGCGGTGAAGGCACACGATGCGATCAGTGCGGTGCAATGAATGACAATGAGGATTTGAATTAAAACTTTATCAGTACCAAGGAAAATCGCAAGCAAAAACAAGATTCAGGGGAGAGAAAATGCAGAGAAGAAAAAAGTAAGTTCCCACAACAACGCCGGGCGCAACTTCGCGGGAACACCGGCCGAGGTTGATAGGAAACTTTTGACCGGAAATAAAAGTATGGTTCCGGTTGGAGAAAAAAAAGGAAAGTGTTTAATGGCAAATGGAACTCACCAGTACTGCCCGCCTTGAACGAGATCAGTATACAACGTATGGTCTTGCTGTTCCGAATCTTCTCCAGGCTAGCTTCACGTTTGTCCTTCGGCATCGAACCATCATCTAGAGGCGTAAGTTTGTCAGTGTGTGTGGCACCCAGGGACGACAGAGCGTGAAAGGAGTTTAGTCAAAGTATACGTACATCGAACATGTTTGACACCATGTGCATCCAGAAACGGTTCAATCAAATCCAACATGGTTGTGAACTGCGAAAAGATGATGGTCTTTTCCACACCTTCGGAGCGCTCGCCAATCTTCTTCAGGATCTCCAGGATTTTTCTGATCTTTGCAGAATCGGGAGGAAGCTTCGACTTCAATGTGGGCTCTGTAGATTTGGCAAGAGGTTGGCATTCTCTGCAATGTGTCACATCGTCCCCGGTTGCCAGGCTTTGGGAGGCAGAATGAGGAAGGAGTCGACATGTTAGAGAGGAACGACGAACGTAGTCTGGCAGAGCTGACACTTCTTTGCACCCGACATACCCAGTTGTCCGAACATGGCTGCGAGATCTTCAGCATCATCCTCGTCGTCGTTAACGGCCTTGGGTTCGGTTGCATCTCGGTCAACGTGGAAATCTTTGGAAACAAGAGAGGGGTGGTTGCAGGCTGGTGTTGAACACAGCTAGGTCAATCCTGTTCTTGACTCCGATAACATTAAATACTGACCTTGGCGTAACCTGAGCAACAAAACCAATACGTGCGTATAATTGACCTTGTCGGATTGCACAAGTTTATCAACCTCGGAAGACATCCTGCTCTCAAGTAGCTGATAGAACTCTTTTTCAGAGGCACTGAAAGAACATTCGACTAGCTCGAGGACACGTTCAGGTAGCTGAAGCAGCGGCTTGCCATTCAGGATTTGAGTCTTGGTGCGCCGTAGCATGATTGCTTTCAACACAACCTATAGCGTAGCAGCTGTGGGTCAAGGTGTGGGCCGCGAAAGTTAATTGTGGACTTACTTGCAAACGTTTTAGTGCGCGAACAGATCGTCCGGCTTTCACGGGTTTCGCGATCTGCTCGTTGAAGGTATGCCAATCATTCAGAGGTCGGATCCGCAGGAATTTAATCAAAGAATAAAGTTCCTCAACCGTATTTTGCCTGGTGATTATGTCGGAATGAAATCGAGGTCGACGAAAGTGAAATGCACATACAGTGGGGTTCCAGTGAGACACCATCTGAATCTACCTTCCAACGCACAGCACGCAATGGCACTTTTTGTGTTTCGGTTCTTAATGTTATGAGCTTCGTCTAATCGCATTGCTTCAACAACCAGAACTTCAGACCAGCCACAACATCACATACCAAGCACGATGCGAAACCACGTCACTCGGAACAACGCATCCTTTGACTTCCCGCTTCTTTTCTTGCTAGCCAACTTTTTCAAGAATCCTTCCGATGAATCGGAATCCGAGTCTGAGGCAGCTGCCATGGCCTTAGATTTTGATTTCTTGGATTTGCTCTCATCCTTGGTTTCTGGGGCAAATGTTGCATATTCAGATGCAACAATCGAGTAGGACGTCACAACAACATGAGCTTGTTGTAGTTTCAAAGGGTCTGTTGTACGACTTTGGCCATGGTGTTCAATGACGCGCAGCCCAACCGCCATACGCGAAATCTCGGAAGCCCATTGCGAGACAAGAGAGACGGGGCAAACTACGCTAGAAGGGAATGAGATAAATGCCATCTTCCGCACCAAATACGTGGAAGTGGCCTACAGCGTACTAGCGGCCAATCCGTCTAGCTTGTCTGATTTCTTGGCACGTCCATCAACGATACGGGTGAGAGTTTGGATGGTTTTTCCGAGACTGCTTTGTGTGAGAGACAATCGTGTGTAGAACATGACTGCTCACCCCATGTCATCGGCCAATATCCCTCCAGTCTTCTTCCCGGTCTCACGCTCGCGCATCCAGTTTCGCCCAATGACCTGGTGAGGTAGCAGCACGATGCCATCTACGAATCCAGGCACAATGGCTTCAGTCATATCGATCTCTGCATCTTCGGTGTTGTTCACGGTATCCTCGACAAGCGCACGCAGGGCCTTCTCTGCTTCAACAGCAGACATGCGAGGGTCGTAGAGGCCATGCTCGTCAGGCGTATCGAAGGTCTCCCATGTCGGGAGATCTGCATTACTTGGGACTCGTGTTTTCGTGGGGAGCTCAACGGGAGCTGGCACAGCTGTGCGTTGCGGCGGCGCAACGAGTGTGGCGCGGTCAAGAGTGGTTAGTATGTGGCTCTTGACAGCCGCTCCGGCATCTTTAGCAGGCTCAGGCGACTCGTGTGTTGGGCTAATTACGTCAAGACACTGGCAAAGACCACGCTGGTAGGAAACTTACGCGTCGTCCTCCTCATCGGAAGAAATGATAATCGCGCGCGTCTTGTTATTTTTCTTCACAAAAGATGGGAGAGATTGGGGCTCAGAGGACCCAGAACTAGAGGGTATAGACTGGTGGGGTTGAGGTATGTGCCTCAGATGAGAGCCCGTGTACTCACAACAACGCTGGAACTCGTCAAATGGGATGGTTTCTGGCCGGGCTTGTAGAACTCTGGATACACACTTGGGTCTTGAAGGAGCTGTTTGCGCCTTTGGAAAAATGAGTGCTGCAAAACATAACTAATTTCATGTATACCTGGCTTCCATGTTTGAGGCTGATGGTGATTGTGTTGAAAGAACGGAAAAGCGAGCAAGGTTTGGTTTCCAGCTACGCGACGCGTTCTCATTGAATAATAACTCGAGTCACATGATCCTATTATGTAACACCATCATGAACCACTGCTTGCGGCTGGCAGAGATAGTGCGACTTAAACCTTCAGATCTCAGAAAGTAGGCCATTTCTATACCTAACCTGACTTGGAGTCCCTCCAACAACAGTCAAGCTCAATGTCTTCGTGATTCCCTTCTTTTCCTGCACCCTGAGCAGAGAATGAGGCTCAACACTGACACATGATGACTCCATCCGATCTTCCAGGTTAGTTTCTGAGAATCGCGCTGGTCCTGCAAGTAGATCGGAGGACAGTGACATTCTGTGGACACGTCCACACGTCCACAGAATCTGCGTCTTCTCCTCACTATTATCGGTGAACTTGACGGGACCACTGGTCATCTCTCTCTCGACGAATGAGTTGCCACATTCCGTCTTGAAACAGCGCCCTTCGCGACAAAGTGGAACGTGCCCTTTACAACGCGATTTGTGAAGGGTCATGCATATCAGCAATGAACGCACAGCTACAGTAAGGTAAGAAGTCCATATTCTGATACCTTTGCGATTGTGATAAGCGATTTAAGAGGTGGCGTCGAGGTTGATGCAAGCAACGGCAGTGACTCCTCCGTCTGTCGAAAGCGTACTCCGCATGGCATTGATATAGATTCACTAGTCGCATCAATCGAGGTTCTGGTCATCCGGAGTATAAACCCTGACAAGGATGTCTCTCGTTGCTCGTATTCACTCTATTAGCATCCGTGCGGCCTTTGGCCATAATCATGCAGTTTAGACTGGACTGTTGGAAAAGATTCTCCCAGACGTCGAACTCTGCAAATGACTACCATTACTTCCAGGAGAGCGCAGTTGCGCACACTCCATCGTCTATCTGTACTTGGGATCGACAACAGATGAAAGGGGGGTGCACCCGTGTCCAGGTCGGCCACCTGAGGGAAATTAATGGACTCCCACTTAGGCCCAACTATCTGGATCACCCAGAAATCGTTTGTCGTGAACTTGTATTGACTTCATAAGATGATAGTAACACTCCTGAAGACGAAACAGTCCCTGCGACAGGTTTACAACTTCGGTACCACCGGAGCCTTCTGGGAGCTCTCGTGTGGCTGGTGCAATGTTTTCCACATGATATCCGCAATGGCATCAGGGTGAGTCTGTAATATCTAATGACCCACATGCCTTCGATCAACTAGAAATTTGTACCATGTGACCTGCTCCAGGTACCTTAGTTACGCTCGCAAAGTTTGATATTCCCCCAGAGGCGATATGAAGTGCCTCTTGTTGTAAATCATCTGGCCTGTGTGAGTATGGCCAGTAGATCTATACTATAGCGCAAGTTTGACGAACCGAGTACTTAGGTGAAATTCATAACCAAGCCATATGTGATGTGTGTTGGAATTTCCTTCAAGACGTAGGGCAAGTACCTCCATCCTACACTATAGGTCATACGATCTCTAAAAGTGGCCTGTAGTTATTTGGCAACCCTCGCGTCCACAGAAAGGACCAGTCACTCACAGCTTCTTGTCTTCTCGGACACTTGAGTGTCACAGTCAGGAGAAAGAGCCGCTGGATCGTCAGCTCCCAGTGCTCCTTATGACCTTAGAAGTCTTGTGATCGATCGCGTCTGGGCATTCCCCGATCCAGTATCGTTTCGCGGACATCTGAAATGGGAAACGTGGACGGGGATCAAACACATAGCTCTTCGAGCCTAGCGCAAGAGAACAATTGGGCATAGCACAGAGGAGCGGAAATGATTTTCTCCGCATCACCTTCGCACTGGTACTTATATTCATTTCCGGAGTTGTTTAACGAAAATGAGTATTGCTATTATTAGGGTCGCCACCGTCCAGAGAAAGCCGTCACTTTTTTGAAGGCTTTCGCGAGCCTACGCGAGGGTTAGCAAGACCTTCGATTGGACCGGAACATCCTTGTATGGAACTTTCGCTGATATTATGCTCATTCTGAGCGCTAAATGTTGGGAATGCTGATTAGTATAGCCCGTGAAACCTTGGTAGCAAAATTGGTATAATGGTTATGTCGTCGAAGGTCAAATCAACGTGCAGCGTCATGGATTTCATTGTGGGGATTCTAGCGCATTGTCGATGCCTGCGTAGCTGATAGAGCGCACATAGCATATCCCCAAGTTCTGGAAGTCAAAATCGGGGATCTGACAAAGAATCGCCGTAATGGAATCGCTACTCAGCGTTCATACGTTGGACATGATAGTATGGAAATCCTTCCTTGAACGCATCATGAACATCATCTGCTTGATCGCGGTGCTGCCGATGGTTTAGGTCAATTCATATGGTCACTGGGAACGATGTGACATAGCAATGGGAGCCGCGTGCGCATCCAAGTTCTCTGCTTCTATGTGACACAAAGTCCGAGTCAAGGCAGAATGGGGAATGAGGGTACAGATGCTCTTGCTCTAAGACTTCGATTTGTCAGGGTTGTTTCCGGGATGGTTTTAGTTGTGATCGTATCGGTGATATTTTTATTTGGCGAACGTATCACGAGGACGGACCGTGTTGACACAAGTGACCGCTCTTCCTGCGGTCTTTTTTTGCGCTCTCAGGTCTTGCACAACTTGGACCTTGCTTGACATGCCCGCATTATTCCCTTCGCGAAATTAGGGGTGTTTGGTATGCTTTCAACTCTTGCCTTGTCAGCCACCAAGACATTTGCGGACACAAATCGCCAAATTGGTACAACACCAGTCAGAATGCTCACTACACTGCCAAGGCAGCAAGGCCACATCTTTGTCCTCCCTCAACGAGCCGTGACTTGCTGCGATGGCTGCTGAATGCGAACATGGGTAAGCTTTTCTTGCTATCATGATTACGCAAAACGGTAATGCACAGGTGTGTATCCTTGTCAACCTCGTCGACTCCTTGCTACGCATTGATGTCATTCATTTAATCTTTGCTCCAAGTTGGTGTCCTTGCGGGAAGTGGATTGTCAACCCTCGTGTGCAGCGACCGACAGAGAGAGTTGGCCAAGGCTCCTCTCGGTCGTGGGAGACAGAAATTATAATATTGTACATCAAAACCTTGGCCAATGACGCTCTCCAGAAATCACACCGACGGCACATGCGTGTGATCAAGCAAGTCTACAGTGTACCATGTGATTGGCATCGTCGCGAGCGATATTGCGCGGTGATAAAATCAGATTTTATCCTGTTTTTGGTGCAAAAATGTTGGGAAAATGTGCTGACTGCTGAGGTAATCTGACATTTTATAATGCTGGCAAAAAATATTTTGTATCACGTTCGTCGCCGTCGTTGAGCTCACGACGGGAAACGAGCGCAAGATGCCTTCCCCTATCGCTCTCAGTCCGTCCTCACCAGCACCGTCCATGTTCAACAAGAACAAGTCCCTCGGTCAGCTACCGTCCATGGCGACCGCTACGTCCTACCTCTCCGCGGTACACCAAGCAGACTCTCGTGCTCGCGGACACGACATCTCTCCTGCATCTACACCCGCATTGTCGACTTCGTCCTCCATAACCAGTTCTTCAGAGGACACCGTCCTTCACGAATCTGATGACAACAATACCGGTCTCACATATCCTCGCACCCCTCCCACTTCTGAACAAGTTTTCACCACCGTTCACTCCGAGTTCGGCCACTGTGCTAACGAGAGTTATCGCTGCGTTTCTCAACACAATCCCGACAATCCCGTCACTGAACACGAAATAGAAGAACCACCCTATTACATTCTCATCACCACATACATCAGCTACCTCATGCTCATTGTCTTCGGTCATCTCCGTGATTTCTTTGGAAAATGTTTTGCCAAGCAATACTTTACGCATCTCATGCCTTACGATGTATGCGCATCCGTTTCGGTGCAATGTCGTGTCTAACATCAATACTCTAGGGTTACGCCCCTCTCAACTCTGATTTCGATTCGTTCTACACCCGTAGGCTCAAACGTCGCATGGATGACTGCTTCTCCCATCCCGTCACCGGTGTCGCTGGACGTACCATCCTGGTCTATGACCGGTACTCGGAGGATTGCAATTACACCCAGATATACCCTGGCACGAAAACACGCGCTCTCAACATTTCCTCTTATAATTACCTTGGATTTGCGCAGGCACTTGGTGGTTGTGCGGATGCAGTCGAGGAGTCCATCAAACGGTATGGCGTTTCGGCATGTGGTTCACGCTTGGAAGGTGGTTCCAATGAACTCCATCTCACGGCCGAGGCTCTCGTCGCGCGTTTCGTCGGCATGGAGGACTCGTTGATCAGTTCGATGGGATTCGCAACGAATTCCACCTTCATTCCTGCCTTAGTAGGCAAGGGATCCCTCGTGATTTCCGACGAGTTCAACCACGCTTCTATCCGTGTTGGTGTACGATCTAGTGGCACACAGGTCCGGATGTTCAAACACAATGACATGCGGAGTCTGGAATCACTACTTCGCGAAGTGATCAGTCAAGGTCAACCCAAGACCCACCGTCCGTGGAAGAAGATTCTGCTTATCGTCGAGGGTCTTTACAGCATGGAGGGGAGCCTGGTAAATCTTCCCCACATTATTGAACTGAAGAAGAAATACAAGGTAAAATATTTTCAAGTGGCGGGTTCATATTGGCTGATGCAGTTGTCCAGTTCTACTTGTTCGTTGACGAAGCCCACTCGATTGGTGCCCTCGGTCCCCTTGGTCGCGGTGTCTGCGATTACTTCAACATACCTCCTCAGTCGGTGGATGTTCTCATGGGAACGTTTACAAAGTCATTTGGTGCAGCCGGGGGTTACATTGCCGGCCCCAAACATCTCATCGACGCCCTCCGTCTTCGTGGGCACTCTGGCATTTACGCCGAGGCGATGTCGCCACCAGTCCTTACCCAGATCATTTCCAGTATGGCCAGCATCATGGGGGTTACTCCCCCCGTCTCTTCGAAAGCTGCTCTTACGCTGTCGCCGTCGAGTTCTATTTCTACACTCAGATGCGCAGAAGACGATGTTCATCCAGGAATGGCACCTGCTTCGGCGATCCCCTCATGGATATCCCTTCCATCCGCTCTCTCAGACGGCTCAGAGGCTCGCATGCGTATCCGCCGCTTGGCTTTCAATTCGCGGTATCTCCACGCGGGCCTCGAGAAGCTTGGCTTTATCACTTATGGTCACCCGTTCTCCCCCATCGTTCCCCTTCTAATCTACAACCCTGGTAAAATGGCCACCTTCGCTCGAATGATGCGCACACGACAAACTCCGATAGTCGTCGTCGTCGTCGCATACCCCGCCACCCCGCTCGTTACGTCTCGAGTGCGGTTCTGCGTCAGTGCGGCACACACCAAGGACGACATCGACACCATCCTTCAAGCATGTGATGAGCTGGGTGATATCCTCGATCTCAAACATGGACATAGTGAGAGATGGCCACTCGAGCAGATCATGAAACAGAGTGTAGAGCTCGTCAATAATATCTAATACACACAGTCCCTTTTCACTGTTCCGTTGTTTGAACCATGGTGACGTTCCGCTCATCCGACCAGTTACTGCGTTTTCTGGAGAGCATTCTTGGATACATACTCTATGCCCAGCTGATTTTTCCTTTCAAATACTTTCACTTTCACTGCAAATAATTTATGTATCTTATCAGGTGCTTTACAATCACGTATTATCTCGAGCTTGAAAAGGATACGATACTCGCGTAGGCGCTTCTCCTTGCTCATCCCACGAGAGATTCCTCTGCTTCTCTCGTCTTTTCCGCCGCTCTACCTGCTGCGCTAAGCTCGAAGAGCTGTGTGTTTGATCCCCATTCATGTTTCCCAGCATCACAGTAAATCGCCGCATGTCCGGACACGATCGATCATGATATGTACTAGTTCCAGGAATGGGTAAGGGTGTCCTCACGCTCGGGTTTATCATGCCAAGAAACGGAGGGTCCTTAGGAGCACTAAGAGACGATTTAGCGAGGATTGTGAGTCGAGCAGCCGCTCGGAGAAACGTTCACGAATAGTTCACAGTGACATGTCGTTCCACGTGCCGAATCACACAAGGAAATTCCGCCATGATCCCCAATATTTAAAGATGTCCTTCGCTGGGGATACGACACGTGTAAGCTTCAAATCTTTCCTGCGTGTATACTGATTTCATTCTAATTGGGATGTATGCGAATAGTGTCATGCAAATTCCACACTCGAGGTGTTCATGCGTTCTTAACAGGGGTACGTGGCCTAGAGAATCACTACCACGCCAAGATATCAGGGATTGGGGATGTAGAATTCCGGATGTCGGACAGGCTCCCGGCACTCTCCATCCACGTCTCCCTGACATAGCCGATGCCAACAATGAAGTTGGTCGCGCGGCGCTCCTCAACTAGCGGCATGGATGCCGATTCCTAGAAGCATTGATTGGCCCTTGTTCGACACTGTAGGAGGTCATGTGAGGTGAAGTCAGCCGAATTTCTTGCATCAGCTCACCCAAAATTGTCTCAGCACTATTCATTGCTCGAAATCTCGTCGTTACATCTGATCGAGCCGTTCTTGCCAGAGGAGAACGTCCAGAACTTGTTTTCGCCCCTCTCAAAGGGTAGGGTCAACGGAGGGATGTCTGGTTTAGCCCAGAGGGACGTTTCAGGCACTGGAGACGCGACCAATATGTCGTGCATGGGATGAGCGTCTCCTAGAATCCTCGTTGTCAGTTTCACTTTGCTGTCCTTGCCTTCATACATGACAGGCCCCATTTGAAGAGGACTTCGACTGCTACCTACTGCAGAATACCCCGACTTGAAAGGGGGCGCGACGCTCAGGTGTGCGAGAAAGTAAGAGCCCGTGAGTGGCTGGCCTTTCCCACCGATCCTGTGAAACGAAGCTTGACGAATAATGGTAGGCTACGTCGAGAAATTGTTCGGCGCGGCCTCGATCGATCGCCAAGCTCAACGGATGCGGCCGTCTGCGCTCATGCGCCCGCCCAACTCCGCTCCACCTTGCCCAGATCGTCAACGGTGCCGACTAGCGTCGTGCGTGAGCGCCTCCACTCCACCTCGCTCGCCCTGTTCAACCGACAACAGCCTGTCGTATGGTGGTGCGTGCTGCTCTGCGCGGGAGCGGATCCGTGCATGCCCACCTCGATCGATCGCCATAGCGTCGTGCGTGTGCATGTTGCACGCCCTGTCGAACAGACGGCGGGCCCGTAGTGTGGCGGTGTGTGCCATTGTCGTCGTCTCATCCGTCGTTCGCGAACCAACAGTCGCCCTGCAGCGAAACCGACGGACCCACCACCTTCTTTCCTCTCCCGCCCCGCGCTCAACCACGGGACGTGCAGACGACAGGAGTACCCGGTGCCTATCAATTGCCCTGACCTCATGTAGTTCCAAAACGACGTCACGCTCTTCATTCACGCCTATTGTTCGTTCGAAGGGCTTTCCCTCATTTTCTCTCACTCGGAAAACACCATGGCGAGTTCATGCAACATCAACGGAATCATCGGCCTTCGAAACGGTCGAGCATTTCAGTGCGGATCGATCCATTCACACACGAACAGCTCTATACAGCTCTTTCCCGTGTTCGACATCGAGCACATACGCCAGCCCACTTTTCGGAATCAAACGAGGAGCGTACATCCACGAAAAAGCTATTACTGTACATTACTCCTTCCAATTGCCACATCCATTTTGCACGTCCAAAGGGATCGCTTGTACTATGTAACTTGAAGGAAAGCTCAACGCTAACCGTGGTCGGGCCGGACGTGTAAGGTGAGGCCAAAATGGCTCTCTTGCTGACTGTACGCCTCCGAGTCAGTCCCGGCAGCGAATGCCCGAAGGTAAGTTACCACATGAACGGGTCTTTTTCCTTGCAAATAGACTGAGGTGAAACTGATCACACACGTCGACGCTCATACATACCCATTATCCGCTGCTATGGGCCCAAGCACCACCGTCAACCCGAATTTCCGGGTGTTCTCAAAGAGTTATGTATTCGATCCTCGACCCCACTTACCTTTCCGGATTAGTGCCAAACGCTACTGGACGCACTCAGATTTGGAAGAATGTACAAACGGAAAGACAAGCTCGAACCCGGATGATGACAAGAATCGAGCAGAAATACTAACGCTCGTATTCGCGCACGCAAACGGATTTCACAAGGAGCATTGGGAGCCAATCATCCACCGCCTGTTCGAGCAACAATGGGCTTCTGAACAGTGTCCTTTCCGGATCCAGGACATGTGGGCCCTTGATGCTCCGAATCATGGTGATGCAGCAGTGATGAACGAGGAGGTCCTTGCCTGGGGGTACAGGCTATGTATGTTGCACATGTGCATCCGACACACACGCTTGATGCTAATTTACGAATGTTCCTGTGTCAAAAACGGGACGCACTTGTAGTTTCCTGGGAAGATTATGCACGATGTGTCCATGCGTTTTTGGCTGGGCTAGGGAGTGGTGTGGACGTCGACTTTTCAAAGCGAAATTTGGTGGCAGTGGGGCATTCTATGGGAGCTACTGCAGCGTGAGTCACAGCTCTCCATTACGATTGTTGCTCATCTTTCGCTCGTTTTCAAGAATATTATCTACGACCTTTTTTCCATCAATCAAATTCTCCTCTATGCACCTTATTGAACCAGTAATGATAGGAAATCATGGAGGTGATCCCCCTTCGCACCTTGTCGATAGTGCAGAAAACCGGAGGGATATTTGGAAAAGCATAGATGATGCTTACGTGGCGCTGAAGAGCAGGTCCACGTGGCAGAATTGGGATGACCGCATCCTGAGGATATACGTGGTAAGCACAACACTGAGATCTTTCTGACAAATGAATACATTAGAGTTGCATGCAAATAGGAACATGGTCTTCGACCATTGCCAACCGCCGAATATCCTGATCGGAAAGATGGTGTGACGCTGAAATGTACGAGGAAACAAGAGGCTGTGAGTTGTCATCCAACTTTATGAAGATACGATGTCAATTGGCCCCAGGCTATCTTTCGGGATCACCGGTCGTATACTATTGCATATAGGCTCTTGCCCCATATCGTGAAAAAGACCCCCACGCATATCACGTACGGTGAGACCGCCGACTTTTTGTAAGTGTTCGCGGTCCATGCTATGACACAAATTCATCAACAATGAATCCACAGACGGGATGAATGGCGTCACGATGTACTGAACAACGCGTCGGGTGGTATAAGAAATTTTGCAAGCGTGACTTGGGTACCAGGGGCGGGACACCTTGTATGGGTTTGGTATTCAGAGTCTGCATCGCTGCTTTGTTGAACAAATACTACAGGTTGCTCAAACCCAACCTGATAAGATTGCAAACGGTATCCGGAAGTCGCTCCTTCATACTCATTCAAGCAGTCAAATCCGCAGTGCTGCGGCATCAGCAAGGCTATAGATCAATCATCAAGTGCAGTATACAGGTGGGATAGTATAAAGATGGACCTTCCTCTAGCTAGGGTGACCCCGAGTCTAATGTTTAGCTCGCTCATACCCTGATACATGGATTTTCACCGTGATGCCATTCGTGTGACACTACGCGAACGAGTGTGGACACTTGCAACTACTGAAGGTCCCTGTCGAGCCTCATCTCCCATCTCTCTGAATTATTTGGAAGTCGTTAACACAGTCTCACGAGAGCGCCACCAAGATTACCGCAGTGTGGGCCTCTCATTCAGCTTGTTCGTCTTTTCCCCTTTGGCATATTGCTTACCGTTTTTAAAGTCTGCACGTTTCTCAACAGAAGATTTCTTGGATGACATGAAGAATCCATTTCTGTGTTGAACATCTCCCAATTGCGGGACAAAAAAGGATTTGCCTCCCATTTAGGTTCTAAGCACATGTGTATCAGCCAATGGGAGGGCTTACTCAGCCGCTGTTAGACTGCTTTTCATTTCACCTGCCCCGCAGACGCTCGTTAATGCTGAGAAGGCCAGTATTACTGCAGCGCGCCTTGGCGCTTGCAATCTGATTGAGCAGCGACCATGGATTGCTCAAACGGATCCTGGCGAGGTTGTAAACGTTATCCCAGTGAGAGTCGCTCCTACAAACCTATTTAGGTCGAATTTGCAAGGCTGCAGGTTCAGCGAGGCTACACGTCAATCGTTGGGTGCAGTGCAGTTAGCCACCTATACGTGTGACGACAGAGAAGGATCACAGCAATTAAGACAGGGGAGAAGAGACGTGTCATGACACCCCACCTCAGTCGATCTGGACGAACGACTGAGAGAGTCAAAGAGGCCTTTAAGTGAGGATGAATGTTATAGATCGGAGAGTTCAAGGATGTAGCATGAAACCTCAACTTTGGCTGATAAGTACACAAGTGTAAATAAGTAGGAACGAGTCGCCGTAGCTCCGTCTCGTCGGTACGACGACTGGCTCCAACGCCGTGCTCTCAAGAATCTATGTTTTTGATCCCCGCCCACGTTTTCCATTTCAGATCGCAAAACTGGATTGGGGATTGTCCAGATGGCCCGGGTTTCCAAGACTCTAGAGGATGACCTCACCCTCGTGTTCATGTCCGGGAATGGGGCTCATAAAGAACAATGGGAGGTGACAATCCAGCGGCTCTTTCAGCATCAACAGGCGGCCCCACGCAAAACTGTTCACTTCCATGATATGGTCGCTCGAGATGCCGAATCAAGGAGATTCAACGAGGAGGTCCATATGACATATGTAAGCCACACGTTCTTCCATCATGATGGCCATACAATTCAATTCCTCTGGCTGCACACGTAGTCTCATGGGAGGTTTACGCACAAGGTGTCCATGCATTCTTAGCAGGGCTAGGTACCGGTGTGGATGTCGATTTTTCCAAGCGTAAACTGGCCCTTGTAGGTCACTCATTGGCTGGTGCTGTAGCGTGAGTCGCGTGGTTGGCCTCACTGATTTGTAGTATTGGTAGCTCACCTCTGATCGTTCCAAGCTTGTTGGTGACTACATATGTACTCAAAATTTCGTCGTGGCATCTGTTTGAGCCGACCTTGGCAGGACCATGGTTATCAAATCGCCGAGATCGTGGATAAGCAAACGGACATTTGGAAACAGGAGGACTGCTCGCGGCAGCTTCGCAGGCGTACGTGGGATAAACGCATCCTAAAAATATTCGTTGTAAGTGAAAAGGTTTCACTTCGTTGTCCACATATTCATATTTATATATGACCATCCACGTCATGAATAGGAGCATGGTCTTCGGTCACTACCTACTGCAGATTACCCAGATTTGAAAGACTGTGTGACGTCCAAGGGTAGAAAGAAATTGGTCGTGAGTTACGAATATTAGTATCCCTCTATCAATCTCGGGTCGTCGCGAGGATTGACAAATAACTGTAGGCTACCTTTAGAGATTGCGTGTCAAAGGGTGTTGCATACAGATACCTACCTCACGTTTTGAGGGATATATCACATGCGGGACATGTACAATCTTCCAACCGATGAGTTTTCGGTGACACGGATCGACGGGATCGCACCAATCGTAGCCCGTTGAAGAAAGAGACCTGGAATCTTGTCCCCGCCCGACTGACCATAACACTTGACGCGACGACGTTCTCCATGCACGTACTTTGCAAAACTCGATACCTCGGGTCCTCGGGTCGCCCGCTGGTTTTGTGGTGTTTGAGTGGGTTGGGACATTACGACGTGTGGTCATGTCATGTCATTGTGGATGTCCTTCCCGTGGGTGTAGGTGTCGTCAGAAAGGCTGCAGACAGATTAGAAGGAGGGAAGGAGAATTAATCGGAGGAACACCGCGCGGTGATGAAGAGTGATCGGAAGGACGCGCCTGAAGCTTCTCGAGTCCACTCCATGACGAGCTCTTGTTCTCTTTTGGGTCTAGTCAGGACGTTTTATCCGTCTCTCTTTCCCCGCATACAATGAATGACGTCAGTCCGATACCCGCCTCCGTTCTTCTCTTCGCTACCGCGACCGTATCTCTCATCTACTACTTATCACCGCGCAGAACAATTCCTTCTCTCCGCTAGATTCTCTCCGAATCCGTATGCCTCTGAAATTTCCAGCAGCGCCCATGCTTCCCGAAATGCAGCATACATAAACTCCGAACCCATCCTCATCGAAACACGTTCATTTCCATCATGACGTGGACCTTTTGTTATTTAAGTCGAATGACGACACACAAGCAACCCGAGGTCCCGAGGTACCTGACAATGACATCACAACGTGGATTCCCTACTCTCAACTTGCCAGGCAAGAAGACCTCAAAGTCATGTATCATTCACAGGCGTCATCCACACATATATCCTACAGGAAAACAAAAAAAAAAGGAAGAAAAGAAAAGAAAGGGACAATCCACAAAACGAAAACGTGTGCAACCAAAGAGAGCAAGGCGAGTGCCACGAAACGCATATATCTACGTGCGCACACCATTCCCCTCAATATTAAACATGAACACAAGACAAAAAACAAGAAGGTACGAAACGGATGCATGTCGTCTGAACAAGACTCAAGCAATAACAATAAGTGTGACGAAGAGTCAAAAAAGAGTGCAAAGGATGCAAAATAAAAGAAAAAAAAAGCTAAAGACGTATATCACTGCGATAGAAACTGCATCGAACTTAACCCAGCATATGCGCTTAACGCATACTGCCCAGGCGACGAACCCAACGGACGCGTGGGCTGAGGTTGCGCGTATACACCTCCACCTGCACTCGTGCCCGTCGAAGGCGTCGGGCGAGATTGAGGCGATCGACTCCCCGGGCCCATGTTGGATGCACCATGTGCATGAAAGATCCCAGAGGCATTCTAAGGAGCACACGAATACCATCATTACATCATACTAAAAATAGAACAAAAGGAAGTACCCACCGCACTGATCGGGGACCGGCCAGACATCCGGCTCGATAACGAAGAGGAGGACGAGGACCGGCTGGGTGCATCGCCAGGAGACAAGTAGTTCGGTGGATCGGAGTAAAACGAGGTTGTCCCAACCCCTGACCCTGCTCCCACCGGACTCGGTCGGTTCGTGACGCTCGCCGTCAGCCCATCACGGACGGTCGTCATCGTCATATAGTCCGGTACACGTTGCGATACAGGACGTCTGGACCCAATCACGCCGGGATCTAGGGATTTGACGGGGTTAAGAGACGGATTACAGTCCCCCGAGCCAGACCTAGACTGGTCATTGCGCCGCTGGCCACATTCACCTCCTTGATAACGTCCACCACACTGCGCTGGACAGGAGCATGTGCCACTCGGGCAATTACATCGGCCATGACAGCGTCCACCCGCCGAAGCCGGATGCTGAGATGATCCTGTGTGATTGGAATGGGGATTAGGACTCAAATTGGAATTTGAGTTCGCATTGTGGTTGGGGTTCGGAGGGAGAAGCGGATTCATAGACAGCTCATATGGGCTAAAACTGGCGGCCGTGCCCACAGCATTCGCCATGGTGGGTGATGCAGATATCTGTCCCAGCCACTCTTCAAATTCCCGCGTTTGGTAGTCCGAGGTAGAGTCATTACTCGGTGGCGCGGAGCTTGGTGGTAAGGAGAGGATGGTGCAGTCAAGGCAAAATGAGCACGATGCAGGATTTGTACATGACGAGTATGCGGCACCCGGGGCAATCGGTGCACTATTATGTTGGCTGCATCCCGGACACCGACAGGAGTCACCACAGGTACAGGAAGAGGGAAAAACACCCGGGGGAGCCTGCCAAGCTTCGAAACCAGGTTGCGTGCCTGGCAGGATATTTTGCCGGACGGGTGGATGTTGATGGGCTGATAACGCACATGTGTCTCCCGCTTGTGGAATAAGTTTGGTCTCGTAATGATCTGATGCGTGGATGTGCTCATAGGCTCGACCATATGGGCTGAAATACATATTTTCGTGCGTATGGTGGCGGCTGCTGTGGCTGTGTGGAATGCTAGACGAGGGGTCATGGAGCGGCCCATCATTACGAGGAGGGCGAGGAAGAACGGGACGGAGTTCAGCGATGCGGGCGAGGACGTGGGAAGAGAGGGGTGGGGGAGGATCCTTGGCACCATGTGACGACTCTGCGTGATGGTGATGTCTCTCCGGTCTGGGGACATCTTGGTGGTGAACAGAGGGGCGACGCCGGCCAGCAGGCTTGCGAGGCACGCTGCAGTCGCACTGTTCACCTTTCATACATCTACAACCGCTAGGAGACGTTTCACCTTGTGAAAAGTCAATACTGTAGATGGGGGTGGTCAAAGGATGGCGTGTCAAGCCTACCGCTATGGTCAGAATCGACTGATCCGTCAGACACTGCGGGCAATATAGCGATCGCTTCCAGGTCTTCAGGGAGACCGTGCGGAAACGCAGCAATAGCCGGCAGTTTAGTTGCCCCTGAAAATTCATGCACAAGAAAAAGAAAAATGAGCCAAGTGGACACTACGAAAGCAGGCGGATTTCCCACCTTTTTTAGAGTGGGACGACTCCGAGACTGGGTGAGAGAACATTTCTTGGAGGCCACATAGACATTTCACGTGCACTTGTTTGGTTTTACGAAGTTCTCTGCAGTGATCGCACTGGGTGACTGGTCGACCCTTTTTCTTTATTTCAAACAAGGGACGATCGGTATGTTTACAGGCTGAGGACCGATGTCCCTTTATGCACGTTTCACTACGGCGAGCCCGGGCCTTGTAGTGAGATGTGGAAGGGATAGAGATCAATGAGGGGACATACCACGCATACTTCTTATCGCTGACGAGAACCTGTTAGGGGATATGGGGGTGGGTGGGATGAGCGCCGAGGACGACGATGAGGACGTACCATTGTGAGAGGGTTTGTTGGTGGGGTGATGGCAGG
>JBBPJQ010000222.1:0-34752 GCA_038088795.1 Boletus rex-veris
GGAGATCAGGCGGTTACCAGGCTTCGAACAGTTCCTCCTCCACAAAAAATTCGCTCAGCTCCGTGGTTCAGCGCACTCTGGACCGGTCGTCATACTCAACGCTGCAAAAAGCCGATGTGATGCATTGATTCTTCTCGACAACGTCGATCATGTACTTCACGTCCCACTTCCCAATTTCACTTTCAACCGATCCACCCATCTTCAGAACATCCTTAAGAGTTTCATTCGTCGCGCTCGTGTCATGCGTTACGACAGGGTGGGGAAGGTTGAAAAATTGGATGATGTCACCTGGGAATCCATCTTGTCCCCGTTATGGCAATGTGTCGTCAAACCAGTCCTAGATGCCTTGGCTATCTCAGTACGTGACGTCATATCAACTGGCATTTGTAGCTAATCTGTGTCTACGAATAGACGCCCGGAGACCTATCACGCATCTTTTGGTGTCCAACTGGTCCATTCGTGTTTCTTCCTTTCCATGCAGCTGGTTTCTATGGTACGCAGCATTCGCAAGCTGGGCACAAAGTATACGACTTTGTCGTCTCATCATACATCCCTACGATTGCCACTCTTGGACCGTCACCTAATCTTATCACGGCACCTACCAGCGATCTCCGCCTCCTTGCTGTAGGTCAACCATCATCAGATGGTCAATTCCGACTTCCAGGTGTGCACACCGAGTTGGAGCATATCAAGGATGTAATTAGGGATTCACCTTCAGCACGTACCATCCTCGTGGAATCCTCCACCGGAACGGTCGACGAAGTGCTTGGCATGATGAAGGAGTCGGACTGGGTCCATTTTGCGTGCCACGGAATCCACGATGCCAACAGTCCAATTGACAGTGGGCTTTGTCTCGCCGATAAACGACGCTTGAAGCTTCGTGATATCATCGCGCTATCGCGTCCCCACGGTGGACTCGCCTTTCTCTCTGCATGTCAGACGGCGATGGGTGACAAGCTTCTCTCTGACGAGGCCCTCCATATCGCAGCAGGAATGCTGTTTGCGGGCTACAAGGGAGTTGTTGGTACGATGTGGTCGATCAGTGATAAGCTTGCGCCTGGCGTGGCAAGGGACGTGTATGGACAGCTGTTCGGGAGCGGTACGAAGCCTGATTACCGGGAGGCTGCGCGAGCGCTGCACGACGCTATTGAGAGCCTTCGGGATAGTGGCGAAGCGTCGTTCGATGAGTGGATCCCGTTCATCCATGTAGGTCTTTAAACCTTTGGCATCTATACATCTTTTACTGCCATCTGCATGGTACTGTATGGCTCGTTATGTGCAGGTAGGTTGACTCAGTGCTCAGTCACACCTGACGACATGGATTGTGGTCTCTGCGACGGTGCATTGCTTTCTGGGATGCTCTTATCTGGCTTATCACTTGGATCCAAGTCTTGCCGTCTTGATCGTTTTTGCCTTTGGGAGCGCAATCCTACAGATAATACTATGTAAAAGGTCGAGGGTAATTATCATCGAGCTTATTTGCTACGCCTCCTCACCCTCACCGGGGATAGGAAAGTGTAAAGTGGGCGCGCGAGAGGCGGAGTCACGGGGACTATTGCTACCCCAAACGGTCGCACAGCAATGAGTCAAGTCAGTAACGAGGCATCCTATCAGTGAAAGCCAAGTATCAGTTGACCGAGGCCTTTGATAAGGTACATACGACCCCATAGGCTAGTCAAGCTGACGGGTTACTGAACCCTTTTTGGTGAAGTATCCATACCATCCACAGGTGGGATTTGATGAACACCACAGTCGTTTGGCCTGTTCTTCGACTCATAGGTCATCGGATCGGCCGATCGTGCAACGTCAGGGGTTACCAACCTTGGCCGGGACGATTATCGCAGCTGATGAGGCGCGAGTTGCTCGAACCACGGTGCAGAATCATACTTATGTGTGGACGGTTCCCCAAGCTCCGAAGATCTGATCCTAGTAGCTGGGAGGGTCCTTGAGTTAGCGATTAACGCGGCGGAGCTCCTGTGGGACCACATGTGCATTGGTCAAACGCGAATATCTAGAAAACGTACTGGAAACTATATCATACATAGCCTCACGGGAAATCCCATCTGTTGGTTGCCAGTGGTCGTGACTCCTCCTATGCTTTGTTCTGGGGATGTTGCCGAGTGAAGATCACATCCTTCGTGAACAGCCTCGTCCTGTTGACTCGAGGCTGGTCCCTGATCTCCATGTCTCTCTCAAATTATCAGAGAAGCAAACCAAGTTCCTACTTGATGTAATCCAAGATGTGAATCCACGAGCCATCGACGCTAAAGCAGAGATAAGAAAACGGGTCCTTGAAGTCCAGGATAAGTGCGTTTTTCTCGCTACACCTGCAATTTGCCACGACATTGTGTTGCTCATTTGGTGGGTTCTCAGAGCATAGTGTGTTCCAACTACGCAGATTATAGAATGATTTTCTGAAGTATCAAATATCTGCAGTCAAATCTATCCCTATCCATGCATTCACGCATTTCACTATATCTCTCTCTCGATGGCCGAACACCATGCTTTCCCTTGTGTCCTGAAAGCGAATCAAAGTTCTGGACAAGCCAACGCACCTTTGCTTCTCGGCTGTTGCAGTAAGTCGCCCTTATATCCGGACCATCCAACCCAACCCATTCGTGAACAGTGGGCACGGATTTACGTCACCTCGTCCAGTCCGGATACCTCGCAACGTCCGTCATCGGCTGCGATGTACGACGTGATTTCATCGATTTAGGTTATGAACTATACAGTGACCGCGACAGCTGCCAGATCTCGTTCTTCGTCGGCGACGTGTTTGACATCACGCTTCTTCCATTCCCTCAAGTGGCGGATGACGCACATCCTTCCCTCAAGGATGTCCGGAGCTTAAACGAGCTCCGCGGACATGTTAAGTATGTCTACGCTGGCGCACTCTTCCACCTCTTTGATGAGGGAACGCAAGAAGCGATTGCGCGGCGCCTTGCGACGCTTTTAGATGTGAGCGGAGGAAGCGGCCCGGCGGTGCTCTTTGGCAAGCACGTTGCCCAAGAAGAGGAAGGCGTTATCGATGACGCGATGGGCCGGTATGTAGAACGTGGCGCGTCTTGGTGTTATTATCGTTCACGTCTGGTTGTAAATGCTAGGACTCGGTATGCGCACTCGCCAGCATCCTGGAAGGAGTTGTGGGAGCGGGTGCTGGGTAACAAGATCCGTGTGCACGTGGACGCGCAGTTTCGCGAGACTCCGAATATGTGGAATCCTGGACGGGGCACGGAATTGATGTGGTGGAGCGTTTGGGTGGGTTGATGTATGTGCCTCATGCAAGATTTTTTTGGATAGGGAATAAGTAAATGCGCCTGGATCCTTTACCTGATCTAACAGTTTGGTGCACCCGACATGTCCCTGAGTGTTGTAACTTGTGCGGGTCTGACCCAAGTTCCTGCGTTATTTCTGCAACACAGCACAGCTCCGGAACGTCCTGGTGATAGATGGTTTTGGCGAGATCGAGCTCATCAAGCGGGGTAGTACTACGGAGGTAATCACTGGCAAGCGCGGACCAGGGCAACTTGAAAAAACACGTGACATGTAGAACACGCGAAAGCCAGCGTATTACATAACTGGAAAGTACACCTTGTTTCAAGCACATCATCTGTCCTCTAGTAGTGACAGTCCCCACGTGAGACCCAATCTGCCAACGACATGGGACAACTGTAGGTGGCGCGTTAATATGTGATCGCTGACATTGGTAAAAGGACACTGCCAAGTGCTGCTGAGAAGTAGTGTTGAACTTGTGCCTCTTGAACAATCGTGCATGATGAACTGCGATTTCAACGAGGATTCTCCAATCAACCATTAACAAGCACTACTCAGTCGAGACCGGAGCAGTTGTGTTAATCGTCAGCTGGCCTCTGAATCAGCAGCATGGAACATCGGTTCCGCCACATTTGTTAACATGTAGTTGGACTCAGTTGAGCTGAGATTAGTTTGATGGCATCACGAGCTGGTTTCGCCCACATGGAACAAAGATAGTGCAACTTGAATTGTTGCTAATGCTCGCCCCATCCTCATTCTATGCACGTCGATGTACACTCGGCCCGAGGACTTCAAACTTGTGAACTGCGCAGTTCATGATTCGAATTTGGGTGGCTGATCGTGCAGTTGGACGCTACGAAAGAGACCTGGTGACACAGAAAAAAACCCGTCGAAATTTCGTGTCGTTAACGTTCTGTCTATTCGGAACGAAGCAACTCCAAGGGACTTTGCCTCGGTAGCACTTGTCCATGTACATGTCTCCAAAGAAAAATCACAGCATACCATACAAAGAATCCGCATCAAGCGGTGCTCGCAGCAATCAACTGAGCCAATTTCTCAGCGTCCATCCCCTCAAACCTAGGGACGATCCTGCACCTATACGGAAGCGGGTGCCTGGAGATGGAGATGATTAACCTGCTTGACCATCGCACCGCAACGTGAATACTCACACGGCAATCCCATTCGCGAACTTTGGTTCCACCGGTATTTCCACCCCATGTTCGTCCAAAGGCCTCAGAATCTTGAATACAGCCAATGCCTTGGCCATGACCGCCCACATGGACCTGTCTGCAAAGTGTCTACCGACACACATGCGTCGACCGAATCCAAACTTGATATGTTCCGTGTCGTCGGGTTTGAGGGACCCGTCGTCGTTGAGGAACCGTTCGGGGATGAACGCGTCTGGATTGGAGTACCTAGACTCGTCGTGTGCCATTGACCTAGAAAAAAAAGATCATCTGAGATCTCAGACCGTCATAAAGGAACGGAGAAACACGGACCAGACGTTCGCCAAGATGATAGCACCTGAAGTCGGGTATCAGCACACGTTTCGCCCGAATAAATTTCCCAAAACAGTTACCCTTTGGAATATGGTATCCATCATATACGTCGTCGTCTGTAGCAGCATGAGGGATCGCTGCATGGTTTTAGGGGGTGAAAAATGAACGCTAAAAAGGCAATCACTCACAGAGAGGAGCGACAGGACTGTACCTGAGCGTTTCTCGAAAAATGGCATCTATAAAGGGTAACAGAGGGCGATCTTCCATCCCTGGCAGTCTATCCCGGCCCACCACAGCATCAATTTGTGCTTGAGCTTTTTCCTGAGCGACCTGGTCCACCATCATCATCAGAAAAAAGGTCCTCAAGACCGAGTTGGACTGTTTCGTCTAGTTAGCGATGAGGGTCAGCATTGAAACAAGTGGTACAGACGGTATCTGATGCGGCTAACCAACATAGACGTTAGTGTAAGATCCCGCAAGGCATACAAGAAGCGTACCCAAAAACACAGTTCCAGATGCCTCTTTGAGTGCCTGCATCCACGATTCTTCGGGTGAAATTCCTTTTTCTTCCATGTGTCGCACAGCATCATGTACCATGGACGGTGCGACGCTACCGCTCTGGCACAAGTAACCATTCAATGTCCGTGGGAGATGAGTTGTTGAAATGACCATTACCATTTTTTCTAGAGAGTACTCAAATGGGCGTTCGAGGTACTGCTTCGAATAAGCGCGTGCCACCGCCATGCCCCTCTTGAATGACATGCCGGGAAACCATGACGGGAGATAAAGCACTTGAAACATATCCATAGCGTGATCAATCATGAATAATTACATGGAATCCACTCACACCACGGAAAGGCACCAAGGATAATGTTAATGTCAGGACGCAAAGCAGGCACGACAAGCGTCAACACATTCGCCAGCATGTCGACTAGATCGTCCTTGCGAGAGGTTGGATCATAATTATAGACGCTATTCAGAACGACCGATGATGTGTACCTCAATGGAGAGATGAGTCGGACACATCAATTCATCTTCTCTCGTACACTTACTCGAAGGTGTGATCATCGAGTTTGTCGGGCGTTTCAAGCAACCGATGGAGGAGATGGCATGCTTTATGATGTTGGTAGGGCGAAAATCTGGGTACCGCGTCGAGCTTAAATGTCTGATGAAAAAAACGTCTGTGGAGCCGCCACAGATCGCCGTAGGGCATGAAAATGGAACTGAAATCCACCCCGCATCTGCAAATGTGGATTAAGACCAGTAGCGTGAAAAGAAGCAGTGACCTAACAATTCAAGAGTCACGAAGTTTGGGCGGTCTGAATAATTCTTGGACCGGACCTCGAGCAGGTCGTTGGCGATCTTTTCCGAATTGATAATGATGATATCCTTTCCCAGAAGTCGAGAATAAACTAGGTCGCCTGTACACATATCAACTTGAGTAAAGGGCGTAGAGCCGAGTATAATGCAATGTACCATATGTTCTTGCCCATTTGGCATATGTCAACCATGGAGCATCTGCGTCAACGCCGATAACGTTGCCAACCCATGGTAAACCAGGAGGTCCGGGGGGCAGTGGGTAAGGAGTTCGACTCCTAAGAGCTCGTTGTCCGAGATACAGAACCACGAAGCATCCAAGAGCCAAGGAACCCGTAGTCGCCCAGTCGTGCATTGCGCGCAGGTGATAATACCGCCAGACCTGCAGACAAGGTCCATTTAAATTGTGAGGGTGGTTATATCAACAGCAATCCGTACCGATGTGGATTACTGCTGTACATGGACACGCGTAAAGCGAGCGTTTTGTCAAATGAGGCAGTGCCTCTGCTTCCCTGAAACACTGCGTCATTGTCCTACATTATCTGGCATGACAAAAAAGGTCATGCAGTCGAAGAAAACACCGGAATTGGCGGGGGTAAGAATGCTGCGAGTCTTGCTCGCGTACAGGTCCGAGGCTCCAGGTCCTATACCAGGTCAAATACTTCGACCTTGGATGACGGTTGCATGCCAAGCCAAGCCTTATCCTATGATGTTAGTATGTAGGCGTGTGTCCCTTCGGATGGTACAACAAAACACAGGCTCACGATAACCAATTTACCCCTGGTCTGCTGTTAACAAGAACAAGACGGTGCATTTAGACATAAATGTCCACACTACTCTTCTTGGTTGATGCACGTGTAAACCTGTTTTTATGTAAGTTGAAACTGGCAGTTGTCAATGGACGAGGTGTGATATATGAACATCGGTTGACTTGGGTGAATAGCAACCATCATTGAACGACAAGGGTTCCAATTCGGTTTTCCGAGGCCAACTTGATAGTGTGATGTGAAACTGCAACGTCACGGTGGGAATTCAGGTGATCGCTGATGCGGCACCGCAGGCATCGCCCTTGGAAGAATAGTTCTAAATTGAGATGGCATTTCACCACGGGCGAAAAATTTGGTATGCCCGTCACATGCTAACTCTGCTAGTAGTTCGTGAAGCCAGTGGCAATGTTGCCTCTTGATTTGGCGACCAGCCTGTCAACTTCAGGTTTCAACTTTTGAGAGAGAGCCTTTAAGCGAGTGCATGTCATTTGAACCAACGCGGCCAGGCCCGGTGACCAGCGATAAGCTTGTGTTTCACCAGGGAGACGGTACTGATCTATGGGTAGTAGCTGCCACCGCAGTGACTGGTGACTGACTGCACTACTGGCCACGCAACGAGGCTGCACGTGGCTGACGTGTACGTGGCAAGGAACGAGTCTACAAACAACTATTTCAGAGCGGCCGGGGCACAGGGCCGAATGTCTGCGAGGCTGCACGAACGCTGCAGTGGGACGACGCTATTGGGCACCTTCGAGAGATGCCCTCGCTTGACGAGAGGATGCCTCTTGGTCTGCGTTTCGTACTCCCCAGTACGCGCTCGATGTCTTGTCTACATCGTTACACTGGCACCAACTTTAAGACGGTCTTACCCCTGGCTCGTACTATGTTGAAACATCACTTACATACTTACTAGGTAAGTATCTGTACCATCGCCGTCTTGAGGGCTCGTCAGCAGGGCTCTGGCTGGCTTTATTATTATTATTGTTTCGGCCTTAACGAAAGGAGATGACACAGAAAACACCTATTCGCCCCAGACACAGGTTTCCACCATCCCAAGCGGATGCATCTCGTTGCCTCTGACCATCAAACTTACAACACACCATACGAAAGAGAGCCCGTATCAGGCAGAGCTCGCAGCAATCAACTGTTCCAACCTCTCAGTATCCATCCCCTCAAACCTAGGGACGATCCTGCACCTAAACGGAAGTGGATATCTAATGGAGCGCATCAACATCCATATCCCGACGAAATCGGGGCGTTCAGCTCGTTTGGCCATCACATCAGCATGACGCATCATGGATACTCACACTGCAACGCCAGTCGAAAATCTCAGTTCCACAGGCACCTCCATCCCGTTCTCATCCAGAGGCCTCAGAATCTTGAATACAGCCAATACCTTGGCTATGACCGCCCATACAGACGTGTCTGCAAAGTGTCTCCCAACACACATCCGTCGACCGAATCCAAATGCGATGTGTTCCATGTCGTCAGGTTTGAGCGATCCATCGTCGTTGAGAAATCGTTCGGGGATGAACGCGTCTGGGATGGGGTACCTAGATTCATCGTGTGCCATTGACCTAGAAAAAAACAACACATTCAAGATCTTTGGCCATTATCAAGGGATGGGGAAACACGAACCAGAGATTTGCCAAGAGGATAGCACCTGAAGTCGGATATCAGCAATTGCTCAGCCATGCGAGGAAGTTGCCCTGAAATAATTACCCTTTGGAATACGGTAACCACCATATATAGCGTCATCCACAGCAGCATGGGGGATCGCTGCATGATTCTAGGGGATGAGCAATGAACACTGATAAGGTAATCACTTACAGAGAGGAACGACAGGACTATATCTGAGCGTTTCCCGAAGAATGGCATCTATAAAGGGTAACGAAGCATGATCATCCATCCCCGGCAGTCTGTGCCGACCCACTACAGCATTGATCTGTGCATGCGCTTTTTCTTGAGCCCCCGGGTTTACCACCATCATGAGGAAAAAGGTCATCAGGAACGAGTTGGACTGTTTCATCTTGTTAGCGTGTGGCACGCCATCATAACATTGATGTACCACGTACGGTTTCTGATGCAGCTGACCAATATGAATATTAGTATAGGATCTCGTAAGGCATCCGACCTGGAGAAGCTTACCCAAAAATGCGGTCCCTGCTGCCTCTTTGAGTGCCTGCACAAATGATTCGTCCACTGGCAGTGAAATACCATCGCCTTCCATGCGTCGCAATCCGTCGTGTACCATGGACGGTGCGACGCTACCGCTCTGAAACACATCATCATTCGAAGAGTGCGGGGGATGATTAACTAAAATGAACATTACCACTTTCTGAAGTGCGTACTCAAATGGCCGTTCGAGATATTGTTTCGAATACGCGCGTGCCGCCTCCATTTCCTTCTTGAACGACATGCCGGGAAACCATGACGGGAGATAAAGCACTGGGAATATATTCATTTAGTGATCGACCACGAAGCAGGACGTGTGATATGCTCACCCCACGGAAAGGCGCCAACGATAATGGCAATGTCAGGACGCAAGGCAGGTGTAGTGATTTTCAACACATTCGCCACAGTCTCGACGAGATCGTCCTTGCGAGACGTCGGATCATAGTTGTATGTGCTGTTCAGAATAACTGATGCCGTGTATCTTGATGGAGAGGTGAGTCGAGCCTATCGGTACATTTTCACTCTTACACTCACTCGAACATGTGATCACTGAGTTCTTCTGGTGCTTCAAGCAACCGCTGGAGGAGATGACATGCTCTACTATGTTGGTAGGGTAGAAATCTGGGTACCGCGCCGAGCCTGAACGTCTGATGAAAAAAACGTCTGTGAAGTCGCCATCGATCGCCGTAGGGCATGAGAACGGTATTGAAACCCACGCCACACCTACAAAAGTGGTTGAGATCAGCATTATGGAAAGAATGAAAGGTCTGACAATTCATTAGTAATGAGGTATGGGCGATCAGAATGGTTCCTGGACTGGATCTCGAGCAGGTCTTTGGCAACCTGTTCTGAGTTGATGACGATGATATCCTTTCCCAGCAGCCGAGAATAAACTAGATCGCCTGGATAAATAGCAACGGCTCGACTCAGATGAAAGACATAGCTAACATGTTGCGACGTACCGTATGTTCTGGCCCACTCGGCATACGTTAACCATGGAGCATCCGTGTTAATACTGATGACATTCCCGACCCATGGTAAACCAGGAGGTCCTGGGGGCAATGGGTAAGGTGTTCGACTCCTGAGTGCTCGTCGTCCGAGATACAGAGCTACGAGGCATCCAAATGCCAAGGTCCCTGTAGTCGTCCTTGAATCATGCATTGCGTGGGGGTTAGCGACAATGGCAAGTCCACGGACAAGATCCTTCCCAAGACACAAGTTCTATATGTAAAACAGAAGGACCCTCACGCCATCTGGTTTACCTAAAAATAATCACATGAACGGCGGGTGTCGATTCTTAAGTTGAGGCTGATGGACGTATCAGCCTGTGTTTTGTTGAAGCAGATGGTTGAACCAGGCATAAGAGTCATTGTCATTGTTTGGCTTTGCTGACTAGAAATTAGAAAAACAATCATTGGACGACAAGAGCCTACCTCGCTCTGGCCGCATCTCAGGAACATTGCAACGTCCTGAGAATTCAGGTGATCGCTGGCACCGACCTGCGTGTACAGCCGACTCGGAGTCTGTATCCCACCGTAGGAAATAATCCGATAACCAAGATGTCGTGAAACGAGCATCAAGTAGATGGATACCTAGTATCATGATTGTGCGGGCCTTATGAATGATACAGTAACAGTAGGGCTGGTAATTGGCTTGAACAGAGCGTCGCCGATCTGGCAGTGGCAATCAAATGGGTGGACCACGATCAAGCGGAGTGGCTTGGTGAGTGCGGCATGTAAATAAATGCAGCTACTAGAACTTCGGCCCGGGGCACGCTCAGCGTGTGAACTTACCGTATGTGGGTGCCGCGCCTGCCAATCATGATTGGCGGTCCTTTCGTGTAGACTGGTGACCAGTCCGTCTAAAAGAGGCAAGAGGCAAGCGGCTGCCTCTCTCTCGCGGCTTGCCTCTTTTAGACGGACTGGTCACCAGTCTACCTTTCGTGGCCTTTTCGTTTACCCGCCATGATTCCGGTCCAAGTCCTCGGTCACTCGGATCCTCCCGCGCTCTGAAGGTTTAGTCTGTCTTCTTCCCGACATTCTTTGGAACATCGAATCCTCATGTTCTCGTTCTCGCTGAACCCCGCCGTGCGCATTTCCTCTCGCGCGGTCAGCCCCAGACCAGCCTTCCCACACCCTGGTGAATCTAGGTGCTGCGTCCACAACACTCTCGCTTTCCAGCTTTTCTACTTCTTGGATCTTGATCTTTCCATCCTTCTACAGGCATTGATCTTGAACTCGATCGGTACAGAACTTGAGCGATCATGGGGGGTTGGACGGTGTATGTGGTATATATCTCTTGTGTTCATACTTGAGGTTTGCATGGCGCCGGTTGGATTTTCTTTCGTCGCGTGGGGCGTTTTCGTCCAAGTCGACGCGTCGTGGGTCATACTAGAGCTTCTACTAGAGGTTCAAGTACGACCTCATCAATGAGTGACCCAGACATGACATGACTCGTACCCTTCAGCCTATGCACCAAAGTCTGGCGAAACCGCGACAGCTCGAAGAAGCGACCATATACCACTGCCTCTGCCACATCGTGAACAACGTTCCCGGTTTCTGCCACTGGTTATCACTGGCATGCCGACAAGGGGTGATGTTCATTGGATCCTTGAATCGGCCACACCACTGAATGGACCATCATTAGAGTTGCACCCATGTTCCGGAGTAGAACCACAATGACATTTGCCAGTGAGGTTTCCATAGTTGATCATACATTGCAAAGAGACACAAAACGGAAACTGTTATTCGCCGTACAATCTTCATTGTGACTCTACGCCTTAAGCATTCCAACTATTTGAGACGAAGTAATTCGGGTTCGCTTCAGCAGCCTTGATCATCAATCATCCCGTAGACGTCCTCAAACGGGGGACGCATCCAATCACGACACTCCATATGAAAGAGAACAGGCGTCAAGCAGAGCTCGCAGCAATCAACCGTTCCAATCTCTCAGCATCCATCCCCTCACACCTAGGGACGATCCTGCACTTAAACGGAAGCGGATGTCTAATGCAGCGCGCATCCAGACGAGATCAGGGCCGTACACATCGCACCAGCATGACGCATCATAGATACTCACATTGCAATGCCAGTCGAAAATCTCGGTTCCACAGGCATCTCTACCCCGTTCTCGTCCAGTGGCTCAAGAATTCTGAATATAGCCAATACTTTGGCCATGACCGTCCACACGGACGCGTCTGCGAAATGTCTCCCGACACACATCCGTCGACCGAATCCAAAAGCCAAGTGCTGTGTGTCGTTGGGTTTGAGCGACCCGTCGTCGTTGAGGAATCGTTCTGGGATGAATGCATGTGGGTTGGGGTACCTGGACTCGTCGTGCGCCATCGACCTAGCAAAACAGACCATCGAGATCTAAGACTTTTGGTCGAGGAACCCAGAAACAACGAACCAGAGATTCGCCAAGAGGATAGCACCTGAAATCGAGTATCAGTACGCGTTTCGCTCGAACGAATTGCCATTGGATAATACCCTTTGGAATGTGGTACCCATGGTACATGTCGTCGTCTACGGCAGCATAGGGAACCGCTGCATGATCCGGGGGGTTGAGCAATCGGTGTTAACAAGGCAGTCACTCACAGAGAGGAAGGACAGGACTGAACCTGATCGTTTCCCGAAAAATGGCATCTATAAAGGGCAACAAAGGGCGATCTTCTATCCCCGGCAGTCTATCCCGGCCCACTACAGCATCGATCTGTGCTTGGGCTTTTCCCTGAGCTGCCGGGTTCATCACCATCATGAGAACAAAGGTCATCAGGGACGAGTTGGACTGTCTCATCCTGTTAGAGATCAGGCACACCGGCAAAACATGACCACGTACCGTCTCTGATGCCGCTAACCAACATGGACATCAATACAGGATCTCGCAAGACGTGACTCGGAACAACGTACCCAAAAATGCAGTCCCAGCTGCCTCTTTGAGTCCCTGCATCCACAATCCTGAAGGCGACACTTTGTTTTCTTCCATGCGTTGCAATGCGTCGTGTATCATGGACGGTGCGACGCTATTATTCTGGAACATGACATCATTCGACGTGCATGGGAGATGACTAGCCGAGATGACCATTACCGCTTTCTCAAGCCCATACTCAAACGCCCGTTCGAGATACTGTTTCGAATACGCACGTGCCACCGCCATTTCTCTCTTGAACGACATGCCGGGAAACCATGACGGGAGATAAAGCACTTGAAACATACTCATGGCGTGATCAAATACGAAAGCAAGACACAGAGTTGACTTACGCCACGGAAAGGCGCCCAGGATAACAGCAATGTCGGGACGCATAGCAGGCACAACAATCGTCAACACGTTTGCCACGATGTCGACGAGATCGTCTTCGCGAGAGGCTGGATCATAGTCGTACGTGCTGTTCAGAATGACGGATGCCGTGAATCTGGATAGAGAGCCGAGTCAGGCCAATGAACACATTTTGTCTCGTACACTTACTCGAATATGTGGTCATTGAATTTGTCGGGCGTTTCGAGCAGCCGGTGGAGGAGATGACATGCTCTACGGTGTTGATAAGGCAGAAATCTGGGTGCCGCTTCGGGCCCAAATGTCTGATGAAAAAACCGCTTATGGAGTCGCCATCGATCACCGTAGGACATGAGAACGGAATTGAAATCCACTCCATACCTGCAAAAGTGGATTGGGATCAGCAATAGGGAAAGAACAAAAGATCTGACAATTCATTGGTAATGAGGTATGGGCGGTCTGAATAATTCTTGGACCGGATCTCGAGTAGGTCCTTGGCGATTTTTTCTGAATTGATGATGATGATATCCTTCCCCAGAAGTCGAGAGTAAACTAGATCGCCTGTAGGGAGATCGATTTGAGTGAAGGACGTAGAGCTGAGCATATTGCAACACACCGTATGTTCTTGCCCACTCGGCATACGTCAGGCATGGAGCATCTGTGTTAATACCGATGACGTTTCCAATCCATGGTAAACCAGGAGGTCCGGGGGGCAATGGGTAAGGCATTCGAGTCCTGAGAGCTCGTTGTGCGATATACAGAACCACAAGGCATCCTAGTGCCAAGGTTCCAGTAGTCGTCCAATCATGCATCGCGAGGGGTTGGCAAATACCAGAAAGACGGACAAGGTCCCTTTAAATTGGTGCGGTGGAGCACTGCCATTCGGTACGATACCACCGCAGTTTACTGCTGACAAGGTGGCACGGGTTAGAGCGAGCGTTTTCTCAAGGTACAACAAACAGAAAACCTTACACTAGCCAGCCGACCTGAAGAGCATCAGTAGTGGCTCTGGGGGTGCCAACCCCCCGCTTCGACGCAAAACAAGCTCGGCAAGTTGGCCTTGTGATGTAACGAGTTGACATGCTTTGAAACTCAACAGCGGCGATTGTGTGTGCATTAGCCTCCGAGGGACAGGGGCCCAAGCGGTCGGCCGTGCGCAGCGGGAAAATAACCAATCAGCTTGCTAGACTTTCCTGTCAAAGTCAGCGTGCAGGAACGCGACGACAACTCCAAACACAAACTGAAGAAACGCCTCCCTCCACTCCGGAAGAGTCGGAGAACCACATGAACAGCGGGATCGTGGTGCACTTTGAGAGGAATGCCTAGACTACTTTTTTTGCGATCGGGGGGCGTATAGACCTGTCCTTTGAGATGACGCTGCTGGTTGACGAGCCTGAGGTGTAAGAAACATTGGTTGGACCGGCTGACTAGAATTCAGCAACCATAAACGTAACGACAAGGGCTTACCTCGTTTTGGTTCAAGTCATCTCCAGCCAAGTTACTCCACGTCAGGAACTCCGGAACCGAACCGTCTATGTGCACGCATTACAACCGAGGGTGTATTCCACCACAGGGGATAGACCGCGTCCTGGAACCAAGCATCAAAGCGAATGGATACTACCTACCTTTTGCAAGGTTCAATGAATAACAATAACTCGAGTGTGACGAACGGGTGACTGGAAAGGACACGAGCGCGGCCAAGGGGAGTCGGCGGCGGTCGTGGCCAACATACAATAGAATGCAACGTGGCATTCAGGAGGGGTGCATGGCGCCAGCCTTTTCAATGATATCATTGGCGGTGAAAACAAGGAGCGTAGCGCCATATTCGTGGGTTGCGTGTGAACACCTTCCGAGAGTGTGATAGTAGCAGGCGGTCTTGTCGACTTGGTGCTGGCGAGATGACATCATAGATGTACATTAATACAGATACTACTAGTACATACTTACAGCGATACGATTGCAAGACAGAGCAAGGACAGAGACATATCATATCGAGAGCGAGGGTGCATGGGGTATCTGTTGTCCATACTCGTTTGCATAGTGCCAATGTTCATATGGGTTTTCTTTCGTCGCGTGTGGCATAACTCCCGTCCGAGTCGAAGCATGCGTAGGTCATGGGATCGTAGAGCAGGCATCAACATCCGATGCCGATGCCGACATGGCGCGCATACATGGCCAGCATGAGGGGCCCGCCCCTTCATAGCCATGTGGAAAGCAAAGCAGAGCGAAAGCAAACAGCAAGGGTGACGGCGAGTGGAAAGGAAAGGAAAGGAAAGGAAAGGAAAGGACGACGACATGTCTACCACAAAAACCCAACCATCTCCATCATCTCTCCCGGCTCAGCTAATCTCCCTTCCCGTTTGGCGCGTCTTGCCGCCTTGAAATCTGAGCCACCGATTTTGGAACCGGCTGCCAATTTTTGGCGGGGTCGGACGAGGCCCGCGTCATCGTCGTCGCAGCGTGCTGTTGATGAAGACGACAGTGAGGCAAGGTGCGCAGGGATGGATGGGACGGGTGGGAGCGCTCCCGTCTGATACATGTGTTTGTGTCGCGTCCTTGGCGGATGAGGCGACTGTACGCGTGCAGACAGGGTGACCCTGTGTATGCTCTCGTCAGAGCTAATCGAAAATGAGAGCGAGCGCGCGTCGTCTGCTTGGACGTGGGAAGGGGTGCGCGCGATAAAGCGTGTGCGTCCGCGGGGTGAACGCGTCATAGAGGTGGCAGTCTTGGGAGTGCGAGGGACAGCAGTGCGAGGGGTGGTGCAAAAGACGGCGGTCGCGGGGACCTCCTCCCCGAGTTTCCGGCGGAGACGCTCGAGCTTGGTACGTCGCTGAGTGGTGTCGGAAGGTACATCCGAGGCAGAGGATCCAGACGCGGTCGAGGGGGCGTTGGAGATGATAGAGGGTGCGACGGAGAGCACAGAGCCACGGCGGTGGTAGGTCAACGACGCGGGAGAGTCGAGGGCATCGACAGAGGTGGTCGAGGGGGAGAGTCTGAACAGAGGGGGGAAATGCGTGGGTTTGCGTTTGCGCCAGGCTGATTCATTGTTTGTGGCTGTGTTTGTGGGTAAAGTGAGTTGTGAGCGAGGCAAAGTTTGAGTTGACATACATGAAGTGTCGTCGTCGAGCACGCGGGGGACGTCGCCCAGGACTCTGCTGAGCTTTTTAGAGGAACGAACAAATGCAGCACGCTCGTAGGACGAGAGTGTGTTGGAGGTGGATGGGGGAGGGGGGAGAGACATGGTATTAGTGGGGATGGGTGGTAGGATTGAAAGCTGGTACCAGACCAGGAGCGATGGGAGGATCGTACATGAAGGAGAAGAGGTTTAAAGGTGGGCGAGTGAGCGGTGATAGATTCCATACAGGAAACAAAAGGACGTCCTAATCGTGTTGGAAACAACAATAACACGATGGGAAGTATCAAACGAACATCCAAAAATGTACACCATAAAGCAACGCCTTGAATGGGAGTACAACAAACAATCGGACCATGTCCATCCGCTGGTCTCTCGTTAACGCCCTTCCCGCCCGCTCCTCTCACAGCGTCGCCGTTTCCAACGCCGGCCGTCTCCTTCTCTACTCGGGCGAACATCGTCCCCGCATCCCCGTCGACAACGACCTCCATGCACTCGATCTCGATTCCACATCTCCGAGTCTGCGCACGTTTGCCGCACTCGCAGCTTCCCGCGCCCCAGAACCCCGCGTCGGCGCATCCGCCGTTCATGACCCCCACACCAACAACCTCTATGTCTGGGGTGGTCGTGGTGGTGTAGACATGGCCCCGCTCGATCGCTTCCAAGCAGGCATCTGGAAAGCCTCGCTCGACGCACTCGACACCCCAAGCACGACAACGCTCGCTTGGGAACGCCTCCCCGCCGTCAACGACGACTCGGACGCAGCGCCCGCGGTGAGAAGCTACCACGCCTCTGCACTGGTTCGGGTGCGTATCCCACATCCCACGTTCTATATCTGGTCTGTCAGCTGATTCCGTAGGGCAAATTATACATCCACGCGGGATGTCCGGCGTCGGGCCGACTCGCCACTTTGCATGCCTACGACCTCGCCAATCACACCTGGTACAGGCTCGCAGACGCACCCGCCCAACCTCGCGGTGGTACTGCCATCGCCGCTGTTACCCTCACCCCCGACTCTGAGCTCGTCCTCATTCGTTTTGGGGGTCCGTCCTGTTTTCTCCTTTCCCACGTAGTATGCTCATACAACGACGCCGTAGGTTTCGCAGGCTTACAACTCCCCCAAGTCACACAGGGCACTCCTCCCCCGCTCGACATCTACACGCCCAGCACCGACACCTGGTCGACTGTCTACCCCGCCCCCGATCCCGAACACGGCTTCCCAGGAGCCCGCTCAGTACACGGTCTCGTCCCCTTTGTCACACGTACAAACGCGACTCCGGAGCGCATCCCCGTTGCGCTGCTGCATCACGGAGAGAGGGACGCCTCGTCGGTCGGTCACGCTGGGGCTGGCGTCTTTTGGGACGACGCATGGCTCCTCGTCGTCACATCCACGTCCACATCAACCCCAAGTTTAGAGTGGAAAAAGCTTCGCGTCGAGGGTACGTAGCGCATCCCAGCATTGAATCAAACATGCCAACGCATTCCATGCACTAGGTACTGCCTTGCCCGAGCCTCGTGGCTGGTTCCCCCCTGCGTCGTACATCCGCGATGGAAAAACGAGGGTCGTACTCACCGGAGGACTGCTCTCGTCCAACGAACGGAGCGGTGAGGTGTGGGTCGGGGACGTTGAGCTCTGAGACCAAGCACCCGATACAAGTACAAGGAAAAGAATGGAACGTTGACAGTGTATCAATAACGTGTGTGTCGTGATATCTCTTTGATGTGCAGTGTACCGCATATTATGTATGCTCTATTCGAGAGCCCAGCACGTTCGATACACGCATGCGCTTTTGCTTTCTCTCATCCTACATGGCCAGGAATAGCGACATATACCTCACATTCCGCCACACGATTCAAAGCGCGTTGAGCCTCAGCGTGAGGAATACCAGTCTTAGCTCTCTTTCTTCACGGTCGAGCACGAGCGGACTGCTAGATTCAGCCGCCCTCGCAAACTCCATGCCAATGGACAACTCAACCAGACGGTTCGGGATCCTGAGATCTACGTCTGCATAGTGTGGGCTCCCAAATGCATACTCGGATAGTACGTCCACTGACAACACGTTACCACGTGTTCAAACATGAGAGCCCTCACGCCGGTGTGGCAAAGGTGATAAGTCGGTCGAGAACAATGTGCAGAGCTACCGATTGAGATCGAGATGGAGCAAGTAACACAATACTGTAAAGTACATTATTCAAATACGATGACACCATGAAAGCAAAATAGTCACCCGCATAACTCCCCTCGTAACGTCATAGACAGGCATCAACGAATGAGAGTACTAGTGGACATTTGACGCTGGTGCCGGCCATACATAGCCAGTACGAGAAAGTCCGCCGTCTATCTGGTAGTCATGTAGAAAGCAAAGCGAACGCACATATCATCTGGTTGTACTAGCATGGGCACGAGTCCGTAAAGAGGTGGGAAAGGTGACTCGTGACTCTGGACTGATGACTACGAACTATCTTTTGCTGACGTTCGAATGATTCCTTGAGTAGTCAAATTATGTCTTGCACGGCCTCGGTGCAATAATGCTTTGCGATCGTGCCATTCCCTTCGAAATGGTGACGTGGGGCTGCGCAATGAAAGTTGCAGTATGTGCTTGCAGAGTATGGATGGGTTTTGATCGGGACGAACTGGGACAACAGAGTTCACCGGTTCATGGATGGTCCTGACCCAAGAGAAGTGTGTGGGTAAGGACAAGCCCGCTGAGCTTGAGGCACGAGGTGATTGTGCGTACGATTTGATCCGATGAGAGGAGACGACGTGCATGGCAGGCGACAATGGCGCACCGGGAGTGATCGTAAACAACCAAGTACCCTTCTTACAAATAGGTATCTGTCTGATACTGAGCCGCGTATGTTCCCCAATGTACTCCATCTCGCTCCATTTCTTCTCCGCATCCCGAACAACCGGAAGCTTAGTATCGGCCGGCAACCGACACATCATTTGCATGGCCGCTGAGTAGCCTGGGTACCCCTCCCTCCCTCCACCTGTCCTCGGTAGAAGGCATATAGTCGAGCATCACTCGTACAGGTGGTGAAGGTGTTCAGGGACGAACGGGATGTAAGACACGTGTAGTTTGCAGCGAGGGAGCTTAGGATGTTCGACGTGAGTCAATGGATACGGCGCCTGATAACGCAAATGAGTTTCGAACCTTGTTTGGTGTCCTTGGATCAGCACATGGATGGAGCATACATCCACGGAATACGTTGTCCACGCATTGCCTGTATCCTGTGCATCAGCTCAGGGTTCGAAATGTACACTTGATTGCACTGGACGAAGGCGGTTCTCGGAGAACCCACGTTTCCTGTGCGAGTGTGGAGGTGGATGAGCAGCAGGGTTACGGTGCGGCATCGTTCCGTGCGACACCATGTGGCACGAACTGATCCGCACTCGGATTGACGATGCGCGCATCTCTGTTTTCAAGGGGATGAGAGCCATACGTCGATGCAAAAGACACAGGATACGACAAGAGGCGTCCCTTTGGCTGTAGCACAGCAGCGGATCCAAACATGTGATAAAACGAGTACGGATCGGGGTGGGGAGCTGCATCGAGGGCGGTGGTGTCAGTGCGAGGCATGTATAGACGAGTCAAGTGGATCATTTTCTGCAATTGAATGCCTGCTGAAATTACAGTGATGTCGTGTAATAGGAGAGTGTGCGTGGCGGCAAGTCCACAGGCACCGGAACAAGCCGAACCTCATGCAAACCTCATGCTGACGCGAGTCGAAGGTAATTTCATTACTACCACAGCACTCAGAAGCATGTCACCTGCAAGGCATGCACAGGTATATTTCTGACAGCTATGGCTAAAATGATGGAGGCTCGGTTCACTGTGGTGCTGTGGAAGCGAGGTTGGACTTAAAACCACACCAGGCATGCCATCGCTGCGTTCCTCGACAGTTCACCTTCCCAGTCTAAGTAGCCATGGCTAGCAAATCGGACGCCGGAGAGAAACGATCACGACCTGATCTGGAGACGACAGATAACCTGGCTGAGGATTGCTCGAGAAACGAACGACCACGATTTGAATCAAGAACGTTACAGTCTCGTGTGACAACTGTGGGTTTTTCAGACTTGGTTGCTAATTTGCCGACTGACCTATCTTGCAGGACAGTAGTATACAGGCACCCGGTGCTTCTGACGCTGACCCCCAATGTACAGGGCAGGAATTTCAAGGCAAGGAGGCACATACTGTTATCACGAGTACGAAATGCCTATCTTCACATAGTTGCGAAAATGCTGAATGAGAGCCAGGTATTCGAGCGACAGGTGTCGCCCTTGGCTTTCGACGACTCCCCGCCGGCTTCTACACCGTGGTGCATCACGGTGGCCTTGAATGGAGAACCGAAAACAAGCGTTCATCAGTGAAGGATGATGTCGTTGAATGGAATGGGCCGATCTCGATGTGATTTCCTCCTCCGTTAACTTGGGTTAGTGCTTACAGAGTTCCTAGACCATCAGATCCATCAGCAGCTGTTCGTCTAGAGGTCTATGCATCTTTCGATTTTCAACCCATGTTGGGCGCTGGTGAACAGCTGCGAAAGTTGACAATCACCGTGAAACAACTATTAGATCGCAGTGAAAAACACATCCGTGAGTGGGACGGCATTTTGCACAATGTCGGGCTACTCACACCTTGGCAGCGTTTATTTTTTTCCCAAAGGATGGCGACATTGTATCCCCGTGTTCATCTATTGTTGTAACTGTCGAACGGCGCAATGACGAGAGCAGCGATTCATTGGGGTCGAGGGTGCTCGGTCCTCTTTGCGTAAGCAGGCGACTTGTGTCAACACGATCTCCATTGATCATTCTATGTCTATAGTCAACCACAAATGCCCCAAACGCACTAGAAGACGCAACGAACCACGGCCACAGCGCTCTCTCGCGTTACCGGAAGCACGGGGGAAAACGAGACCTGGAGCGTTCTATTGCAGAGTTTGAGCAGGCACTCAATGCATGTCTACCGAACCATCCTTGTCGTGCGGCTGCTCAGTCGAACCTCGCGACGGCTAAATCCATCCTCTGTCGGGTCGACGACACGAATGCTTCCTTCGAGATCCCCCTTGGCTTGTACCACAATGCACTTGCCGCGCGTCCTGTCGGTCACGCTGACCGCCCATCCACGTTGATTCAGTTGGCTGCGGTGTATTTAGCCCGATTCGAGAAAGGGGACGAATTCGATGGAGCACGGGTTGAGGCATCACTGCATGAGGCGATGGAGCTCAGCTCCTCTGACAGTCACGAATACCGAGCTGTGTCTTTCATGCTGCAATTATATTCCGGGCATAGAGTTGGCCCTGCAAGTGGCCAATCGTCAGTGGAGTCGCATCCAAGTTCACGCTTAACAGACGAGGACCCATGGAGCTCAAGTGTCCCGCTGTTGAAGCGGTTCGAAAGATACGGTGATCTAGCCGACCTTGAACGAGCAATTGGACTTCTACAAAAATTGGTCAGATCTGTTTCAATTTGGGGGGACGGGTACCGTGCAGGACTAGGGAATCTCGGCGTGGCGTTGTTGTGGCGATTCAAGCACGTTGGGGAGCTGAGCGATCTCGAGGACGGCATTTCTACACTCAGGGATGCCAATGACCTCACCCCTCATGGTCACCCTGACAAGCCGAGTGGTCTAAACAACCTCGGGAACTCCTTCATCACTCGTTTCGAGCGCCTTGGGGAGCTGAGCGATCTCGAGCATGCCATTTCGACACACAAGGAAGCCGTTGACCTCACCCCTCATGGTCACCCTCACAAGCTGACTGGTCTGAACAACCTCGGGAACTCCTTCAGAGCTCGTTTCGAGCGCCTCGGGGAGCTGAACGATCTCGAGCATGCCATTTCGACACACAGGGAAGCCGTTGACCTCATCCCTCATGGTCACCCTGACAAGCCGAGTGGTCTGAACAACCTCGGGAACTCCTTCAGAGCTCGTTTTGAGCGCCTCGGGGAGCTGAGCGATCTCGAGCATGCCATTTCGACACTCAGGGAAGCTGATGACCTCACCCCTCATTGTCACCCCCACAAGCCCGGCATGCTGAACAACCTCGGGATCTCCTTCATCACTCGTTTCCAGCGCCTCGGGGAGCTAAGCGATCTCGAGCATGCCATTTCTACACACAGGGAAGCCGTTGACCTCACGCCTCATGGCCACCCTCACAAGCCGAGTCGTCTGAACAACCTCGGGAGCTCCTTCATCACTCGTTTCGAGCGCCTCGGGGAGCTGAGCGATCTCGAGGATGCCATTTCGACACACAGGGAAGCCGTTGACCTAACCCCTGATGGTCACCCTGACAAGCCGAGTGGTCTAAACAACCTCGGTCTCTCCTTCAGAGCTCGTTTCGAGCGCCTCGGGGAGCTGAGCGATCTCGAGGATGCCATTTCGACACTCAGGGAAGCCGTTGACCTCATCCCTCATGGTCACCCTGACAAGCTGACTGGTCTGAACAACCTCGGTCTCTCCTTCAGAGCTCGTTTCGAGCGCCTCGGGGAGCTGAGCGATCTCGAGCATGCCATTTCGACACACAGGGATGTCATTCACCTCACCCCTGATGGTCACCCTGACAAGCCGAGTCGTCTAAACAACCTCGGGATCTCCTTCAGAGCTCGTTTCGAGCGCCTTGGGGAGCTGAGCGATCTCGAGGATGCCATTTTGACACACAGGGAAGCTGTTGACCTCACGCCTTATGGTCACCCTGACAAGCCGAGTGGTCTGAACAACCTCGGGATCTCCTTCATCACTCGTTTCGAGCGCCTTGGGGAGCTGAGCAATCTCGAGCATGCCATTTCGGCACACAGGGAAGCCGTTGACCTCACCCCTCATGGTCACCCTCGCAAGCCCGCCATGCTGAACAACCTCGGGAACTCTTTCAAAGCTCGTTTTGAGCGCCTTGGGGAGCCGAGCGATCTCGAGAATGCAATTTCCCTGTATTCGCATTCTGCTTCTGTTCCCATAGGTCCCATCAGTGATCGATTTCGTGCATCACGGATTTGGATATCATGTGCTCTACGTATTCACCATCCCTCTCTCCTCCGTGCATATTCTATTGCCATTAACCTCTTTCCCCAACTTGCATGGATTGGCCTTTCCCTTACCCACCGTTACGCAGAACTCAAGCGAGGTGCCAATGTTGTGCGCGAGGCTGCAGCTGCAGCTTTGGACTCGGGATTCCCTGAACTTGCCGTGGAGTGGCTCGAGCAAGGACGTTCCATCGTTTGGGGGGAGCTCCTTCAGCTTCGCGGCTCTTATGAGCAGTTGTCGACTGCTCATCCAGATCATGCCCGCAGACTTCGGGAACTGTCTGCCGCATTAGATGATGCTGGTGCCACTCGTGAAAAATCTTTGTCCACCTTCTTGGAATCGACTAATGACCCAATGCAACGTGCGACACAGACATTGCAGCAAGAAGCTAATAGACACCGTACACTCGCGATCGAACGAGATAAACTGCTTCAAGAGATTCGACACCTTCCTGGTTTCAGGCGGTTCCTCCTCCAGAAAGATTTCTCTCAGCTCCGTGCTTCAGCACACTCTGGACCAGTCGTTATCCTCAATGCCTCAGAACGTCGATGCGATGCGTTGATCCTCCTTGCCAACGTAGATCATGTGATTCATGTCCCACTCCCCAGTTTCTCTTTCCAGCGATCCATCGATCTCCAGAGCATCTTGAAAAGTTTCCTTCGCCACGCTCTCGTTGAAAGGGCCGGCAAAATTGAAAGATGGGACCGCGGGACCTGGGAATCCTTCTTATCCCCCTTGTGGAAATGTGTCGTCAAACCAGTCATGGATGCATTGGCTTTCTCGGTGAGTGCTGTCATGTCGCCTGTATTCAAAATCCGTTCATTTGTGTCTCTGAACAGACGCCTGGGGATCTATCACGCATTTTTTGGTGTCCAACAGGCCCTTTCGTATTTCTTCCTATTCATGTCGCTGGTTTTTATGACACCAAATATTCAGTACCTGGACACAAAGTATTCGACTTTGTTGTCTCGTCATATGTCCCTACGCTCAGCATTCTTGCACCGTCACGCAACATCCATGTGGTACATAACGACGATTTCCGCCTGCTCGCTGTTCGTCAACCACCCACAGATGGCCAAGCCCGACTTCCAGGCGTGCACACCGAGTTGGCACACATCAAGGAAGTATTTAGGAACTCAGCTTCGGCATGCACCACCTTCCTGGAATCCTCTGTCGGAACTGTCGAGGAAGTCCTTGGGTTGATGAAGGAGGCGGACTGGGTCCATTTTGCATGCCACGGAATCCAGGATGCCAAGGATCCGACCGACAGCGGACTCTGTCTCGCCAATAAACGCCGCTTGAAAGTATCTGACATCATCGGGTTGTCACGGTCCCGTGGTGGGCTTGCCTTTCTCTCTGCATGTCAAACGGCGACGGGTGACGAGGGTCTCTCCGACGAGGCCATTCATATCGCAGCGGGAATGTTGTTTGCGGGTTATGCTGGCGTCATTGGTACGATGTGGTCGATCAGCGATAAGATTGCGCCCATCGTGGCGAGGGACGTGTACGAGCACCTGTTCCGGAATGGCACGAGGCCGGATTGTCGGGAGGCTGCATGGGCACTGCACGAAGCTATTGGGCGTCTTCGAGAGAGTGGCGAAGTGTCGTTCAACGAGTGGGTTCCGTTCATCCATGTAGGTCTTTGAACATTCGGGTGGACTATTATGGTGTCATCGTATCATCGTATCTCAAAAATGTACTTGTACAGTATTCTTGGGGATAGTGTCGCTCCTTGCTGACTTAGAGTCCGTCTGATCTCGTTCCTAGCATGCACCACGCCTCATTCACGCCCTGTATATGATCGATGATCTACTCAATGACGCAACCAGTCGTCCGCTGATGCTTGCTCGAACCTCTGAACCTGCCAGCCCACTCACGCGTGTTCAGATCGCCACCATGATGAAACTTGGCAGTCAGGATTACCAGGTGCAAGGTGAGAAAAGACCCGAGTGTATGCGTGAAGGGGAGTGTATATACATACTCGGGTTGGGGACAATTCGTGCACGAGGACACAGAGCTAGCAGGTGTCGTGTCCTAGTAGGCGCACGCCTTCTTCTCGACTCTTCGCTGGGTTTATGAGGGTTGAGGCCTGAGGCTCTTAGGGGGCTCGTCGGCGTTCAACGTTCAACGTTCAGCATTCGATCGATGCGGCGCTTGGTGACCAAGGTGGGGTTCGTCTCGTTTTGTGATGCTCGGACGAGTAGAGAGATGACAGCATGCATAGTATAGTATATGCGGTACAGTGGATATCGCGCAACGTCTCCGACCCACACCTGACCGCTCCGTTCGTTGGACGAGAGTATTTAGTCCCCCGAGCACGACCCTCGTTTTTCCATCGCGGTCGTACGACGCGGGAGGGAACCAACCGCGAGGGTCGGGCAAGGCGGTGCCTAGTGCACAGAACGCGTCGGCGTATTCGATTGGACGATGAGATCATGATGCGCTACATACCCGCAATTATTGCAACCCTACAAAAAGAGACACAAAACATAAATTCTTATTCGCCACAGGCCCGTAATGATGCTTCCTCGCACAATCCCCATTGTGACTCTACGCCTTATCATTTCAACTATTTGAGACGAGGCAATTCGGGTTCGCTTCGGCGGCCTTGATCATCTATCATCCCGTAGACGTCTCAAACGGCAATGGGAGGGATGAAATCACGACACACCATATAAAAGAGAACAGGCGTCAAACAGCACTCGCAGCAATCAACCGTTCCAATCTCTCAGCATCCATCCCTTCAAACCTAGGGACGATCCTGCACCTAAACGGAAGCGGATGTCTAATGCAGCGCATCCAGACGAGATCAGGGCCGTACACATCACACCAGCATGACGCATCATAGATACTCACATTGCAATGCCAGTCGAAAATCTCGGTTCCACAGGCATCTCTACCCCGTTCTCGTCCAGTGGCCTAAGAATTCTGAATATAGCCATTACTTTGGCCATGACCGTCCACACGGACGCGTCTGCGAAATGTCTCCCGACACACATCCGTCGACCGAATCCAAACGCCAAGTGTTGCGTGTCGTTGGGTTTGAGCGACCCGTCGTCGTTGAGGAATCGTTCTGGGATGAATGCATGCGGGATGGGGTACCTGGACTCGTCGTGCGCCATTGACCTAGCGAAACAGACCATCGAGATCTAAGACTTTGGTCGAGGAACCCAGAAACAACGAACCAGAGATTCGCCAAGGGGATAGCACCTGAAATCAAGTATCAGTACGTGTTTCGCTCGAACGAATTGCCATTGGGTAATACCCTTTGGAATATATATGGTACCCATGATACATGTCGTCGTCTACCGCAGCATAGGGAACCGCTGCATGATCCGGGGGGTTGAGTTAACAAGGCGGTCACTCACAGAGAGGAACGACAGGACTGAACCTGATCGTTTCCCGAAAAATGGCATCTATAAAGGGCAACAAAGGGCGATCTTCTATTCCCGGCAGTCTATCCCGGCCCATTACAGCATCGATCTGTGCTTGGGCCTTTCCCTGAGCGTGAGTACTGATCTATATCATGAAGGGCAATGTGCATACGGTGCGAAGAAGGACAACAAACCACTTTATTTTTACCACTTGGCTACATTGAACCGCTGATGGCGCCGTCGTTACGAAGACTGGTGTGTACTATGTAGTAAGATGGTGTTTCCTGTATGCTGAGCATTGGACTAGATCATCCCCAGCCCATCGACATCGACATCGAGTGAGTTATTGGCAGTGGCATTCTCAACGAACGGCGAGTATATGATGAGCGGCATGCTCGAGTGTGGCAGGTGGAGGACGGCAAACAAATGCAACAATGAGCACAGGAAGCGGCGAGTGTTGTTGTCTCGCTGTGTCGAATGATGGCAAGTGGATCGCAGCGGGTCGGACCAGGGACGACGTCTTCGTTTGGGAATCCCGCTCAAAGAGACACAAACAAGTGCAAATATTCCAATTGCTCGCGCTACACGCACCCTCAAGACATACAGTCCATCGCATTCAACCAATCTCTCGTATTTGGTGGAAAGGATGGGAAATCAGCATCATAGTACGTGTGTCTCGTATTATTGTAAGCGTCGTCTCATTGGATTGGAGCGTATTTGGACAACTTTCTCGTTCGTTCCGCATAGAATTCAATCTAACCATCTCCTCTGCCCCCTACTCCCCGGGAACCTGACATCCGGGCCGACGATGCTGCATCGGACCCGTCAGTTCCATTATCTCGCCCACACCCCACTCTCCAGGAACCTGACATTCAGATCGACGACGCTGTACTGCACTCGTGGAAACACTATCAGCTCGAAAATGCGGAGGCCCTATTGACTGCAGCGATCTCCGAATCTCCGAATCCAGCTCATCCCGTATCCGCTAGTCGAGCTCTCATCCGTGCTCGTCTCCGAAGGTGGGACGCAGCCCTCGAAGATGCCGAAAAGGTGCTTATTCTTCTGCTTTCATACACTGTCGCTAACGTCAATTTATACCAAGGCCCTCGATATCCAGCCGTCCGTCATCGCCTTTCTTGCAAAATGTGTAGCCCATGTCGGCAAAGGGGAAAAGGACAAGGCCTATCGGGCCTGCGACATCGCATTCGAGCACTTCCATTACCTTTCTCCTTCTTATCAAGGTCTGTATAACGTTCGGTTACCATTCAACTGCTCATAATTCTTAGGCTATTATCGTGTTCATGGCCGGGGAATGTCCCGATGCGATATCACGCGTAGACGACCTCATTGCTACGGTTTCCTTCAATTCTATATGCTATGTGGCTCAAGCACGTGCACAACACGCCACCACGCGGCGAATACTGTCACTGGCAGTTTCAGAAGGCGTACATGCATCTTCTCCTCGGAAACTCGCAGATGGAGTGCGGTGACCACGATGGTGCGATACAGTCGTTCGAGCGTGCTCAAGCTCAAAAGCGAGCCTACCTTGGGCCTCCCCTCTTTGCACTATCGCTGGTATGTTTTTGGACGTATTGCAACATATCGCAAATCGCTCATCGTCCCTGACAGATAACCGGATGGAAATTCGATAATCTCGACCTCACAATTCGACAGCGACTTTGTGAAGCCTTGGATGCAGCGGGTCGTACCAACGATGCAGCCATGTGTTTCCACAATGTGAAGACTGAATTGGGAGGGCATGGCGAGCATCTGGAATGGGTTCATGGTAAGCAGCCGCAGTGCTACCCCGTACAGTGTATTTGCTTATTTGACATATTTTGTAAGTGTTCGGGCAACGTTCCTCAAAGAAACTGGAGCGTCTCGGAGATACAGCAGCCTGAGTGGGCGTCCAGCGATATGACGAGGCTGTCTCCTACTATTCTACTGCGTTGTCTCTGATACTTTCCTCCCCGTAAGCGATCCTTATCAAGCGAAGCAAAGCACGATTAGCAACCGGATCGTGGAAAGAGGCTCTAGATGATGCAAACGAGGTACTTCAATTTTACCCCATGCGGGTCAATCCTGTTGACGTGTGATTGCACTCGATCCGTTGTCTCCATGGGGCTACGAGATGAAACATGCCGCTCTACACAAGGGCGGAGACTACGACAACGCAGCTGATGCGTTCGAGACTATGGTCACGAAGATAGCGGAGTCACCTGATCCCGAGGTTCAAGGTGAGTCGTATCCTTATTAAAGATGACGTGTTTATATTATTTGGCAGGGCACGGTGACCAGTACGTCAGCCCATCAAGCACCCAAGCAACGATTCCCAAAGTTGTTCATCGGACTCTACGTCATTCACCACGTGTGCTCATCAACACAACCACCGGTCGTCTCCACAATAGAGCCGAGCAGGCATCTGCATTCGAGTCCCTTCCGATCTTTAAAGAGCTTGTGTCATCCACAATGACACGCATTGACTACGTCCGGATCAAGCGTGAAGTGCGAGAGTACCTTCGCTATGTCATGCTGTCGCACAAATGGGAAGACAACGAACTGCTGTTCCAGCAGGTGGTGCATATAGCTGTGTATGACCTGGAGGAGTCTCCGACCCACGATAAGCTACAAAGATTGTTCGGGATGCCGGATTCGATTGGGCATGCAGCGACACATGCTGTATTGATAAATCGGATCACTTCATTCTCCAAGAAGCTCTGGTGGCCATGTTCAAGTGGTACCAGGGTTCGGCCATGATGATCGTCTTCCTTCGTGGTGTTCGCCCTTCGTCCCCGCGCGGCGCTCTTGCAGGGAGTCTCTGGAACACTCGTGCGTGGACGCTTCAGGAATATATTGCTGCCACGGTCATCCGCTTCTACACGGAGGATTGGACTCATTATCGAGATCTCGAGTTGCCAAACCACAAAGAGTCGCTAGAAGTCATTTCAGCGATGGAGCGAGCCACCGGGGTTTCTGCGGAGCAGCTGATGGCCCTTCGTCCAGGCTTAGGCAGCATTCGGGAAAATTTGCATCTTGCTTCGACTTGGAGGACGACGTGGATGGAAGATGTTGCCTACTCATTGCTCGGCATTTTTTCAGCCATTGCCAGTATATCTGCAATATACGGTGAAGGGGAGGTTTCTCTAGGACGCCCATTGGCGAACGTTCTTACAAGATCTGGAAATGCGAGTATCCTTGCATGGACTGGGGAATCCAGCCCCTTCAACAGTTGTCTGCCTGCCCGCATCGCTGTATTCAACGGACCAGCAACAACACACCTCCCTCCTCCTACCTATCCCGGACTTCACGATGAACCGTATCATCGCTCGGTTGTATACTCATTCGACCTCACTGTCTCAACGAGCGTCCTACGCCTCGGTATGGTGCGGTGGACTACAAGCGAGTTGCGGCAGATAGTTTGATTACTGTACAGTGCATGAGAGCATCTCGCTGGCTCACATTCTGGACAATGTACGTGTGCTCGATGTTTTGTAACTCGTACTTGTGCCATTTTATCTCGGACGACGAATGAATATATCATCACTACGAAGTTTTCGACGTTGAGCCTGAACGTTGGCTAACTTATGTAACACTTTGAAAGGGCTGGCGCCTCGCCTCCTGAGTGCGACGACGCCGTAAGTTGCACTCTACTGTATGTTGGCGACGACCGCCGCCGACTCCCCTTGGCCGCGCGCGTGTCCTTTCCAGTCACCCGTTCGTCACACCCGAGTTACTGTTACTCATTGAACCTTGCAAAAGGTAGGTATCCATTCGCTTTGATGCTTGGTTCCGGGACGCGGTCTATCCCTTGTGGTGGAATACACCCTAATTCGGTTCCGGGGTTCCAGTAACTTGGCTGGAGATAACTTGAACCAAAACGAGGTAGGCCCTTGTCGTTACGTTTATGGTTGCTGAATTCTAGTCAGCCGGTCCAACCAATGCTCTCTTACACCTCGGGCTCGTCAACCAGCAGCGTCATCTCAGAGGACAGGTCTATACGCCCCGCATTCCTGCACTCTGACGTTGACAGGATAATTTTCCCGCTGCGCACGGTCGACCACTTGGGCCCCTGTCCCTCGGAAGCGACTCGGAAATGCACACACTGAGTATCAAAAGCATCTCAACTCGTTGCATGATTGAGAAAACACCCGCTCTAACCAGTACCACCGTTTCAGCAGTAATCGCCCGGGTGGTATCGTACCGAATGGCAGCGCTCCACCCCACCAATTTAAAGGGACCTTGTCCTCTGTCCGGTATTAGCTAACCTCCGCGATGCATGATTGGACGACTATTGGAACCTTGCCATTAGGATGCCTTGTGGTTCTGTACATCATACAGCGAGCTCTCAGGACTCGAATGCCTTACCCATTGCCCCCCGGACCTCCTGCCAGTGGTTTACCATGGATTGGAAACGTCATCGGTATTAACACAGATGCTCCATGGCTGACATATGCCGAGTAGGCAAGAACATACGGTGTGTTGCAATATGCTCAGCTCTACGTCCTTCACTCAAGTCTATCTCCCTACAGGCGATCTAGTTTATTCTCGACCGCTAGGAAAGGACATCATCATTGTCAACGCGCAAAAGATTGCCAAAGACCTGCTCGAGATTCGGTCCAGGAACTATGCTGACCGCCCATACCTCATTACCAATGAATTGTCAGATCTTTTGTTCTTTCCCTATTGCTGAACTCAATCCACTTTTGCAGGTGTGGAGTGGAGTTCAATTCCGTTCTCATGTCCTACGGTGATCGATGGCGACTTCACAGGCGGTTTTTTCATCAGACATTTGGGCCCGAAACGGCACCCAGATTTCTGCCTTATCAACACCGTAGAACATGTCATCTCCTCCACCGGCTGCTCGAAACGCCCGACAAATTCAATGACCACATAAGTAAGTGTACGGGAAAAACTATGCTCATAGGCCTGACTCGGCTCTCAATCCAGACACACGGCATCCGTCATTCTGAACAGCACGTACGGCTATGATCCAGCCTCTCGCGAAGACGATCTCGTCGACATCGTGGCAAACATGTTGACGGTTATTGCACCTGTTATGCGTACCGACATTGCTGTTATCTTGGGCGCCTTTCCGTGGCGTAAGTCAATTCCGTGTCTTGCTTTCGTGTTTGATCACGCCATGAGTATGTTTCAAGTGCTTTATCTCCCGTCATGGTTTCCCGGCATGTCATTCAAAAGAGAAATGGCGATGGCACATGCGTATTCGAAACACTATCTCGAACGGGCGTTTGAGTATGGGCTTCAGAAAGCGGTAATGGTCATATCGGCTAGTCATCTCCCATGCACGTCGAATGATGACATGTTCCAGAATAGTAGCGTCGCACCGTCCATGGTGCACGACGCATTGCAACGCATGGAAGAAAACAAAGTGTCGCCTTCAGAATCGTGGATGCAGGGACTCAAAGAGGCAGCTGGGACTGCGTTTTTGGGTACGTTGTTCCGAGTCACGTCTTGCGAGATCCTATATTGATGTCCATGTTGGTTAGCGGCATCAGAGACGGTACGTGGTCATGTTTTGCGCGTGTACCTGATCTCTAACAGGATGAGACAGTCCAACTCGTTCCTGATGTCCTTTATTCTTATGATGGTGATGAACCCAGCAGCTCAGGGGAAAGCCCAAGCACAGGTCGATGCTGTAGTGGGCCGGGATAGACTGCCGGGGATAGAAGATCGCCCTTTGTTGCCCTTTATAGATGCCATTTTTCGGGAAACGATCAGGTTCAGTCCTGTTGCTCCTCTCTGTGAGTGACTGCCTTGTTAACACCGATTGCTCAACCCCCCGGATCATGCAGCGGTTCCCTATGCTGCCATAGACGACGACATGTATCATGGGTACCATATTCCAAAGGGTATTACCCAATGGCAATTCGTTCGAGCGAAACACGTACTGATACTTGATTTCAGGTGCTATCCTCTTGGCGAATCTCTGGTTCGTTGTTTCTGGGGGTTCCTCTACCAAAGTCAAAGTCTTAGACCTTGACGGTCTGTTTTGCTAGGTCGATGGCGCACGACGAGTCCAGGTACCCCAACCCACATGCATTCATCCCAGAACGATTCCTCAACGACGACGGGTCGCTCAAACCCGACGATACGCAGCACTTGGCGTATGGATTTGGTCGACGGATGTATGCTGGGAGACACTTCGGAGACGCGTCCGTGTGGACGGTGATGGCCAAAGTATTGGCTATATTTGGCAGAATCCTTAGGCCACTGGACGAGAACGAGGTAGAAATGCCTGTGGAACCGATATTTTCAAACGGGCTTGCAGTGTGAGTATCTATAATGCGTCATGCTGGTGCGATGCACGGCCCTGATCTCGTCTGGATGTGGATGCGGATGCGCTGCATTAGACATCCACTTCCGTTTAGGTGCAGGATCGTCCCTAGGTGTGAAGGGATGGATGCTGAGAGATTGGAACGGTTGATTGCTGCGAGTGCTGTTTGACGCCTGTTCTCTTTTATATGGTGTGTCGTGATTTCATCCCTCCCATTGCCGTTTGAGACGTGATTGATGATCAAGGCCGCCGAAGCGAACCCGAATCGCTTCGTCTCAAATAGTTGGAATGCTTAAGCCGTAGAGTCACAACAAGGAAGCATGGGCCTGTGGCGAATAACAGTTTCCGTTTTGTGTCTCAATGTATGATCAACTATGGAAACCTCACTGGCAAATGTCATTGTGGTTCTTCTCCGAAACATGGTACAACTCTAATGATGGTCCATTCAGTGGTGTGGCCGATTCAAGGATCCAATGAACATCACCCCTTGTCAGCATGCTAGTAACCAGTGGCAGAAACCGGCAACGTTGTTCACGATGTGGCAAGGCAGTGGTATATGGTCGCTTCTTCGAGTGCTGTCGCGGTTCCGCCAGATCTTGGTGCGTAGGCTGAAGGGTACGAGTCAAGTCATGTCTGAGTCACTCGTTGATGAGGTCGTACTTGAAGCTTGAGCCTCTAGTAGAAGCTCTAGTACAACCCACGACGCTTCGACTTGGACGAAAACGCCCCACACCATGAAAGAAAACCCAATGCAGAATGGCACCGGCGCCATGCAAACTTTGAGTATGAGCACAACAGATACCACATACACCGTCTAACCCCCCATGATCGCTCAAGTTCTGTACTAATCGAGTTCAAGATCAATGCTTGCAGAAGGATGGAAAGATCCAAGAAGTAGAAAAGCCGGAAAAGCGATAGTGTTACGGTGGACGCAGCACGAACCTGAATTCCTAGATTCACCGGGGTGTGTGTCTGGGGCTGACCGCGCGAGAGGAAATGCGCACGGCGGGGTTCAGCGAGAACGAGAAAATGAGGTTGTTCGAAAGTTGTTCGAAAGAATGTCGGGACTCGGGAAGAAGACAGACTCTAAACCTTCAGGGAGGATCCGAGGGAGGACTTGGACCGGAATGAGCGGGTAAACGAAAAGGCCACGAAAGGACCGCCCTGCGTTAGAATCATGTCGATGATTTACATACGGTAAGTTCACACGGAAGTTCTAGCTGCTTGCCAGATCTCATAAGGGGCCACCAATGTTAATGAGCCTGAACAACAGCGTCGTCATTTTCAGCTGAGACAAATATATGGCATAGCAACAGCAACTTCAATAAAGAATAGGACAGTCGAACCGTCCATGAGTGACATCGATACTATCTGTTGACGAACGGGCATAGCCCAATAGCAAGACGAGCGCGGCACGTGCACAGACAAGTATGTTGATTAGTAATCAACCTCCTAGGCTCGTAGTCAATCTATTGATTACACGAGCTATACAGTAGTTATGTATATAAGTCGAGCAGCATATTAGGGGGAGCATCAATCTATCGTTGCCTCTCGCCCCTCACAAGGGGTCATCCGTCTGTTCCTAAGTCTCAGCCTTATCCTCTCGCACACATCCCCGTCTTGCGACA